>PVIJ01009645.1:0-65503 GCA_004024925.1 Scalopus aquaticus | reverse complement strand
ATTGTTGGATCCTATTGGCCAAGATTTTGTTGAATATTTTTGCATCAGTATTCATTAGGGAGATTGGTCTGTAGTTTTCTTTTTTTGTATTGTCTTTGTCTGGTTTTGGTATTAGAGTAATATTTGCTTCATAGAATGTGTTTGGTAGTACTCCTTCCTTCTCGATTTTTTGAAAGAGTTTGTGTAATATAGGGACTATAAAAATATATTTTAATCAAAAAACATTATGCAACTAAGCTACTTATAACACAACTAAATGAATCTAAATTTCCCAAATGAAGCAACTGAAAGAAACAATAAAAGATATTGTGCATTTATACATAAAAATTATATGAGATGCTCAAGAAGAGTCAAAGAATGAAACCTTATCACATAAAATAATAACATTAAGTAGCTTTTAGGTGAACAAAATAAAAGACCATATTTAAAAATAATCATGTTATCTCTACATACATTGCAAAGTCAATGTAATATCTCTCATTTGTGATATATTAATCTAAAATATTCTGTATTTCTTCCTTAAGAATTAATTTTAAAGCTTACACCTAAAGACTTTTATTTTATCAATGCACTGAATGACTTAAAGATGTCATTCAATGGTTTATGGAAAGGTGGAAATATTCTTAAATTATAATTGACAGTCATTTTTCAACTTTATTATTTCTAGAAATGTCTTTCTTCCATGTATACTTAATACGTCACAGAAAAGATGTTAGTCATTTGATCTCCAGCCTTGGAACCAATGCTGGTAATAAGAATCGTCCAGCTATACATTGATGGCATTCTATTCTGCAGCACAGGTCTGAGACTTGTGGTCTGGACTCTGGAAACTGGTTTATGGAGAGACCAGAATATGCACATAGTTAAACACAACTCAACAACAGAAATGAACAAAATGCATATTCTAGTCAACCCCCTGACTTCACAGTTTACACACCATTTTTCAAATAAGTATTTCCTACAACATTACATGTAATAAGTCATTATTTTTTTTTTATAATTTCTTTTTTTCACTAAGATAACTTTAGTATTACCCCTGCTCCACCATCAGATGTCACCACCATAGAGCACCCACCACCAATTTACTAAGATTCTATCACCAGAGTCCATTGTGCTTCTTTCCTCTTCCTACTTATCCCTTTCTCACCCCATCGCCCTTCTGGATGTTTCAGTTCTATAATCAGTTTTCAAGCTTGTCTTTATCTGACTATTCACTTGGTTTCTCTATATTTCATGTGTTAATCATTAGTCATTAGTGGCACCATTCTGTACTTAATCATTTTTCTTCTGACTTATTCCATGTTGCCATGGATATCATCAGTTTTTCTTTTTTGACAGCTGAGTAATATCTCTCTCTTTCTCTCTCTCTCTCTCTCTCTCTCTCACACACACACACATACACACACACACACACACACACACACACACACACCACACACCTCTCATGTCTTTTTGATGCACTCATCTGTTTTTGGTCACTTAGGTTATTTTAATAATTTGGCTATTGTAGCAAGTGCTGCAATGAATAGGGAGTGCAAGTCTCCTTGCTAATTGGTATTTTTCAATTTTTCATGTAGATGCCTAGGAGTGGAATTACTGGGTCATATGGCAGGTCAACTTTTAATCTTTTGAGACACCTCCCTATTGCTTTCCAGAATAGAAAAATCTATATTCTCACCAGAAGTGTAGAAGGGTTCCCTTTTCTCCACATCTTTGCCAGCACTTGTTTCTGGTCCTTTTGATGTGAGTCATTCTCACAGATGAGTGGCAGTATCTCATTTTGGTCTGGATTTGCATTCCTCTTAAAATAAGTGAAGATGAACATTTTTTTCATGAGCCTGTTTGTCAACTGTATATCTTTGGAGAAGTGTCTGTTAGTTCTTCTGACCATTTTTTGATTCATTTATTTTCTTTTTGTTAAATTGTATGCATACTCAGTGAAATAAGCCAGAAAGAAAGAGAAAAATATCGAATGGTTTCACTTATAACAGGACTATAAGGAAACCAAATAGGAGAGAGACAATCAGCGGGGTGGGGGGGGGGGCTTGGAGGGAGGGAAGGAAAAGGGCACAAAATGGAATAGAAAAGAACACAAGGGACCATGGAGATGGATCACGGGTGAATTGGTGGTGGGCTACCCAAGGGGAATACAAAATGTAAAAGACATAAATAACGATAAAAATATATATTAAAAAAAATTGTATGAGTTATTTGTAGATCTTTGATATCAGTCCCTTGTCAGATAGATGTGCAAATATTTTCTTCCATACCACAGGGTGCTGTTTTGTTTTAGTTATGGTTTCTTTTGTTGTTTAGAAGATTTTTAGTTTGATCTAGTCTCAGTTGTTTATGTTCTGTTTTCCTTGCTGTTGGGGATGAATCCCTAGAGATACCGCTAAAGCGTCATGAAGTATGTCATGAAGTATTTTGCCTGTTTTTGTCTCTGGATTTTATGGTTTCAAGATTTACATACTCTTGTACATTTTAAATTGAGTTTTGGGTGTGGTGTGAGATAATGGTCTAATTTCAATTTTTTTTGGCATACAGTTGTCTAGTTTTTCCAACACGATTTATTGAAGAGGTTGTCCTTGCTCCACTATATGTTGTTGGCCTCTTTGCCATAGACTGGCTATCCATATAGGTCTGGGTTTATTCCTGGGCTCTCAATTCTATTCCATTGGTCTGTGTGTCTATTTTTGCTCCAGTGACAGGCTGTTCTAATTATAATGTTTTATGATATAGTTTGAAGTTTGATGCCTCCATTCTTTCTTTTTCGTAATGATTGCTTTGGCTGTTCAGGGTCTTTTGTGATTCCATATGAATTTCATTAGTGTTTTTTCCAGTTCTCTAAAGAATGCCAATGATATTATTGGGATTGCATTGAATCTATATATTACTTTTGATAGAATGGCCATTTTAACAATATATACATAAGCAGGGGATATTTTCCCATTTCTTACTGTCCATTTCTATTTCTTTTGATAATGTCTCATAGTTTTCTTTGTTTAGATATTTTACCTCCTTTGTTAGGTTTACTCCTAGGTATATAATTTTTCTGGTGTGATTATAAATGAGATCACTTTCTTAATTTCTTCCTCTTCTAAGTCATTCTTTGTATTATAGGAAGGCAACTGATTTTTTATATTGATTTTATACCCTGCCACTTTTCTAAATTGATTATTTCAACTGCATTTCCTGAGGAGGCTGACAGTTCTTTATGTATGTTATCATGTCATCTGCAAAAGTGAGAATTTTATTCTTCTTTCCCAACTCAGATTCCTTCTGTATCTTTCTCTTGTGTAACTGATCTAGGTAAGACTTCTAATACTATATTGACTAGTAGCAGTGAGAGTGGATGGCCTTGTCTTATTCCAGATCTTAGTGGAAAATCTTTCAGTTTTTCTCCATTGAGAATGCTATTACCTTTGGGTTTGTTGTAAATGGATTTTATTATGTTAAACTGTGGTCTGTTTATCCCACTTTTTTGATTATTTTCTTTATAAATGGATGTTGGGATATTATCAAATGCTTTCTCTTCATCTATTGATATGATCCTATGGTTTTTATCTTTTTTTTTTGATGTAATGAATTACACTGATTGATTTTTGGATATTGAATCTTCCATGTGTTCCTGGTATGAATCCCTGTTGGGCATTGTATATGATCACTTTAATGCATTATTGGATTTAGTTTACTAAGATACTGTTTAGGATTCTTGCATCTAGTTCATTAGGGAAATTGGTCTATATTTTTCATCCTTTGTGTTTTCTTTCTTTGAATTTGATATTAAAATGATGTTAGCATCCTAAAATGTGTTTGGAAGTGTTCCTTTTAAATCAGTTTTTTTGAATATTTGAAGCAAGATAAGTATTAGTTCATCTTTGAAGCTTTGGTAGAATTCATTTGTGAAATCATTTTGTCCTAAATTTTTAGTTTGGGAGAGTTTTGATTTTTGTCTCAGTTTCTCCTTACTATGAATATTCATATGCTAACAAATTCAGTAACCTAGAAGATCTAGACAAATCTTGGAATTATACAATCATCAAGACTGAAGAGGGAAGAAAGAGAAATTCTTAACAAACCCATTAATGAAACTTTTTATTTTTATTTTTTTTAAAGGGTAATGGTTTTTAAATGCCAGAGGTGCGGAGTGGTGAGAGGATTCACCAGAGACAGAGTTGGGAGCAGAACAGGCAGATCGACCGAAGTACACTGCTGAGAGGAGCAGCAGGCAAGCCAGCAGAGGTCTGCTGCACCATGTGGGAATCTCCCTGTCCGGGTATCGAACTCGTGCTGCAGTGGCTCTGGATAGCTTCGTAGTGCTGCGCTTAACCCGTTGTGCCACCAGGGAGGCCCTAATTAAACTTTTTAAACAAACCCATTAATTAAACTTTCAATGACCCATAAAAATGATCAGGAAACTTAGTGTATAAACCATGAAGGTTGTGATACTATCACATGAAATTCTATAGAACTTAGGCTGCCTTTGTCTAATTTTGAAGGTATTGGCACTTTAAATCTTAATAATTCCACTCCAGTTATGGATGGTGTAAGATTAAAGGTGACTGTAAGTCTCCATCTTCACATCAGCTCCATCTTTATCTCCATGAAGAACAAGTTGAGGTTTTGAACCTATTCCTTGACTTTTACCTCTCAGTATTTGTGACTTCCCTTTCACTTCATTTCTTATAGACCTCAACCTTCCTCAGCTCTAGATAACTCACTAACTTCCTCGCTCTTGTCCCTAAGCTATAACTTAGGGACCATGCTTTCTTTTTCATCTACCATTAACTGGTGAATAACCTAGGTCCCAATAGTGATGAGTATCTCTGGATTTCATGTCAGAACCCAAAATATAATAGTAGGGGATTCAGAACATCTCAACACATTAAGGGTGCATTTGCCCCCAATCTCAAAGAAATGATTAGAAAATTGTATGCAGATTAAACCACTTAATAATCAGCCAGTTTGACTACTTATTGACAGTTTTTAAACAAACTAAATGATTGAGGAAAATCAAGCTAATGATTAAAATATTTTGAGGACAGAGTTTGTGTAAACATAAATAATTAGAAATTGTCTCTGAACAAACAATTCTAATTTTGTATCAAAATGTGAGTAACTTTAACATTTTTTGGAAATTAACAATCGTGTTACCGTAAAAGACAGCTGACAAAGAAATAAAATGACCAATTAAGTGAAAATATTTCATTGTTCATTAAATTATAAACCTATGGACCTCGTTGCCTAACCCTGTTCATTCTGATCAAGCGCGTAGGAGTTAGCTTATGTAATCACATTATAAATGCAAGATCTCCCAAGCACAGGAACTTTAGTACCGTTGAGGAAATATGCCCACTTCAGGAAAACATATTCACTATTCCTGATCTGACTTTTCATTATGTTACCATTTTCTTTTTCACTTAAAATTAAACAATAAACAATGGTAACCATTGAGTGGTTTTCTAAAGATGATATTGAGCAAATTGGAAAACAGTGAGACACCAACAGATGTGGCTTTCTGTTTGTGTATCTTTTCACTTCATCACTGTGAATGTTCCTCAAACAACCAGACCATGCTCAGCACTATGAGTTCACATTTTAACTTCCAATCTCTCAGTTATCTGGTGAGAATCTGTTATTGTTTTCTTACTTTCATGGGTATAAAAATAAGTGAGCAACATTAATAGAGATGTGATATTTACCTGACCTGGAAAATAATATAGTAGATAGCACAAAGTCACCAGATATAACAGATCTTCTTAGAGATTATAAGTGGTGCCATCTCACCTATAAAGCATAGAGATCACACCATCCACTCTCCTCTATTCCTTGAATGATAGAGTTCACAGTGTTGTCCATATAATTTGTATATCCAATTTCTCTCATTTTTACTTGAAAATTGAGTTGAGAAGACCATCTAAATTTGGTGTTGAAGAAAGTGGATGTAGAAAACACATGGAGAGAATCAAGTTGCTGCATTCTCATCAGTTGGAGGAAATTTTAAAGTCTGTCTTGAAGTGATTGCCCTATACTCACACTAACATTAATCAAACATGATAGGTTTGTGTTGAAGGCAAAATAATGTTAGATTGGATATAACAAAGGATTAGGAGACAAAACTGATTTATGAGGAATTAACAGAGATTCAGACAGCAAGTGACAGAAGGTAGTGCAGACAGATGGACAGGTAGTGTCAGAAAACTCAGGGATGACACTAGATAAGATCCTGGAAACATGGCAAGTATGACATTAGGAATATATGAATTAAGAATTATATTATTATATAAGGCTAGTGACCTAAGATATATTGGCTTCCATCAGTTTTTTTATGTTATTATAAATGTGGAGATTTTTATACCATGGCTTATATGGTAACTTTCAAAGTCATCAGAGGACCTGGCTCCTTTACTGTCTTTATTTTTCAATCCAAGGTATGTGACACACATCCCCACATGGTTATATGATGGTTGTTGAAGCTTTTTCTTTGTCTGATATCTTATTGAGGCCACCATGATAGTTGCTGCTTTCCAAGCTTCATGCTGCCACCCAAGGACAATAAGAAGAAATATGCCAGAAAGTCAGTCATGAAAGACAAAGACCCAGTGAATAAATCTGGGGGCAAGGCCAAATTTGGGACAAACTCAAAAACTTAGTCTTGTTTGACAAAGCCACACATGCAAACTCTGTAAGGAGGTTCCCAACTACAAGTTTATAGTCCCAGCTTTTGTGGCTGAGAGATGAAGATTGTTATTCCTTGGCCAGGGAAGCCCTTCAGGAGCACTTAATAAGAAAAAAATTCAATTCAATTAAAGAAGTTTTCAAGAAATTCTGACTACTTCTGCTTACAAGTCTGCTTATAGCAATCCTCTCTATAAAGGGTCATATAATTCTTTATCTTGACACGCTGACATCTCCAAATGGACAGAAATTATATTTGTAAGGATGAAGAAGAGAATAGATATTTAGTAGGCAACTAGCAGTCTCTACAATGGTTTACTGCAGTATTACATGAAAGACCTTCCATTTGCTGATTCAAAGACCCAGACTACTTTCATCTTAAAAGGTATTTTCAACACATGGTTTCAGTGGTCACCTCAGAAGGTAAAAGATAGGGTAGAGAAGATATACTTTCTGAGCAACAGAAAGTAGGAACCATGTCACAGATACAGGCTCAAGGAGCAAGACAGTACTGCATGAAAAGACTAGACAAAAACTTTTCAGACCATGATTGCAAATTAGAATTATCAGACACCTTACAGCTTTTAACAAGTATCAATGCCCAGACCCAAGTCAAATGGAGTGGTATAGGCTTCAGCACTTTTATGTCTTCCCAAGTGATTCTAGTATTCAACTAGAGTTGAGAACTATGTTCCTAGAAGGATACAACTAGACATCAGTCCCAGAATTGAATGCTAGAAAAAATGTTTAGTTAATTCATCTCTTATAGAACTTCATGGAGTGATGGAGTAAACAAACTTGATCCTTCTGAGAACTTGAGCCTTGGTCTACTTAGACAGCTCCATTTATATGTCTGAGGTGAAGCTAATATAAATAGAGGTTTTGTGGTCCCATCAGTGATATTTAGAAGACTCACAACCAAGGAGTCAATCACACCATCAATTAAATATATACCTTGTGTCTTTGGAGCATATAGCATGTAAGGGATAGACTTTAACAATTTCATTTATTAGCATATTACCAGTTTTGTTTACAATATGCCTCAATAGTGTTTATTATAAAAGTAGATTAACACATAGGAAATTAAGGCTACTTTGTGTTGTCCTTTAATCACTTATTCCTATGGCCGCATCTGGGTAGTTTATTATAATCCAGGTTAGTTCCAATTTTCAAACCTTAATCAACTTCCTGCATATAAAACATAGATTCTACTTGTCAATAGAAATGGAGCAACATGATCGGCAGGGCCAGGTGACAGAAAGGCTGAGCTATTTCCTTCAAGCATAAATTTTACTATCATTACAGTTGACACATTTGCTTCTTTTTCATTCTATTGGAATCTTATTCCAGTAGTCAGAAGAGTGTGCGTGGGAGGTGGGATTTACCAGCGCCCCCTTAACTATCTCTTACTTCTGACACCGGTGACTGATAACTGGTGAATTCCTTTCAGTTGTCAAAAAGTTCTCTCGCTTTGTGTGGTGTATGCATATACACACACACACACCAACTGCAAAAATATACATCTCTGGATTTGCATGAAACCCAGTGCTAATGCAGGTCCTGCTTATTTTGGCAATGAAAATTAAACACTATGTAATATTTATTGTATATATTCACAGACATAAAAAAATCAACTTTGGGGAAAATTACCTAGCACTCTGTCACTCAGCTACTTTTAATTAATGCTTAGCAAGCACTATGGAAAAAAAAGGTACAGTGTTAGTTCATGAAAGTTATCACGGGGCATGTGCTATGGGTCTCTGTTCACTTCACAGGAATTGTTTGTTTTAGGGAAAAGATTCACTTTTCTGTTTTTATCCAAGGAAGAGAAATAGCTTTTCAGTACTTTCATGAGATGGGATGATAAAAGATAAGCACACTTGAATTTTCACAATTAAATACTCCAAACACATCAGTAAACATTTTTAAATTTTCAGAAATATTTTTGTAAAATACATGAGGATGAGCTAATTCCAAATATTTCAAGTAAAATTATAGCAGTATTTTTATTTAGTAAATTTCATGGCAGCTTATAAACGTTATCACAGTTTAAGAAATGAATCTCGGTAATAGTTCTATACTTTTTATATATCCCTACATTTTACTAAATGTAATTAGACTGTGTTCGAATGAGATTTTGATATTAAGACTTAAGATAAGTACATGCCTTTCTCACTAGCATATTATTATTCAAATGATATAGGCCCCCTGCTTTTCTGGTCAGAATGATAGATAATGAATTTGTACAGATAATTTGAAATTTGTATCCTTACTTTTCATTCATTTAATTACAAAGCAGCATTATAAAATCTCTACCAAAATAGTTCAGATAGCAGTCTAGAGTGAGGAAGTTTTTATGTGAAAGCACATTGTATAAGCTTGGTCAGTTGCCAGAAGTGGCAGGATTTTGCTGAGCAAGTCATGGCATTATTAGAGGATGCTGGCATAAACTGAAATGCAGATCAGTAAATGAAATGAAGGCTCGAAAGAAACCAATAAACATGGTGTATTAAAAAAGTTGAATGTTGCTTATTAGAATACATGTTTAATAGTTCAGATGAGTAAAGACTTGAGGAAATGACCTTTCTTTTCAGCATAAATGTAATTCATTCCAACTATGCTATTTAACAATAATATAGGGTCATTTAGACTTGCCCATGAAAATCATTCTATTGATAGCCTGGCACTAATGATTAATTAACTCTTCATAATACCAACCTATTGACTGATAGAGAACCTACAGAAATGAAGAGGAAACTTTTTGGTGGAGGACTGGCTTCCAAGAGAATAAAATAATGAAGAACCTATACTAGGAAAAACCATCCCACTTCTTAGGGTGATATTTACATCTCATGTAAAGCATAGACTTTGTAACAGATATAATTAACATGGTAGTCAAAGTTTCTTTTAAAGGATAAACTGAATCTTATGAACAATGTAACTTCAATTAAAATAATATTTCATTTTCACAAAGAATTCATCTATGGGATGTTATGGTAAGATTTTTTGCACATAACAGCCTCCATCCTGACATAATTGAACACATGATCAGTCACATGGTTAGTCATAACACTGATGGGAAGAGAGATGGCTAAGGTCCCAAATCTTCACATTCCATCAGTCCGCCTGCTTCTATATGCAGTTCCCAAGGCATATATATAGCACATAGGAGACATTGCACAATGCACACAGTATTATAACTAGAGCTATGGTCTCAAATATTTTTATAGTCTCAGGTTAAACTGGCCTGGAGCAATATGTGAGTGAAGCTGACTCTTTATCTACCTAACCCCCATCCTATCCTAGGGCCCAAACTAGAAGTAGGAAGAATGACTTCATAGCTCTTTTTCCAGGGACCACTTTCTGGTCTTGGCTCCTCCCTTCCCTCCACTATCAGGTCCTATTCTGATAGTGAGCACGTGAACAAATAGAAAATCTTCCTAGAGTAGAACTTACTTAAACTGTCTCCTGTGCCTTGCACACTAACCTTATATTCACTTGACTTTACATAGAAAGTAGTAAGGTAGTAGGGGTGGGGTCCATCACGGACAAGGCTATCTTATCATCTTTCATATGTGAGCACATCTGAAGCTTGAACATGCACTTCATTGTTTCTAGCACTCAAAACTCGAATTATATGTTTTGTTTTTTTTTTTTACCATTATTAGAGTTGTTCTTCTAGAAGACAGACTTTTTGATGGGGTGGGCATCTGACCTTTCCTAGAAGTTAGAATGTGCTACTAGCAATAATTAGGACAAACAGTGAAGAATTAGATACCTCTTCTTGAATTTATGTTTCTTAATTCAGGGACACAAATCTATCTAACATTTCATTCACCTTGTACATATAAAGTAGCAGGAACTGGAATTTTTAGTTCTATCTCTATTTCCATCACCTATTTTTATCTATATAATCAGAATAGACATTTTATAAATATAGAAATATGTATATTATGGTATTTATTTGGAAAATATAGATTTGTTAATTGGTCTGTACAACATTTGAAGAGCTAGTTCTGAAATCAATATAATATTTAAGATAAAACATATTACATTAACAACATACAAATAAAAAGACTGATAAATATTATAAGAAATGTAGCAAGAATATGAAATCCTTTTAAAAGAAGAGCTACTATTCTAAGGGAGAAGGAATTATATGAGAGTGGTGGGATTTAAAGAGAGAGTTGAAATATATGTAAATTCTCAACATCTGAATTGTATTTCACAACATTTATATTTCACAAATATAATCTAATGCAGTAATTATCAATATGTGGCTTGAGCTACAGCAATGACAGTATTACCTGAGAACTTGTTAGAAGTTCAAATTATCAAGCACCACCCAAAACTTAATAAATTATAGACTCTAAGCTTAAGGTTCAGCAGGCTGTACTTCATGAACTCTCCATGTAATTCTGATGTATACTAAAGTTTGAAGAGCACTAGACTATTTTATAGTTAAGTCTATATTTATTGATTAACTTATGTGCAAGGTGCTAAATAGACACTTGAGAAATGTAAGTAGCTATACAATACAATTCTTCTTATTTTTTTTTAAAGATTTATTTATTTATACATACAAGCTGGGTACAGGTTGCCGCGTGGGGCGGCAAGAGGGGTTCACCAGAGACAGAGTGGGGAGCTGAACAGGCAGATCAGAAATACACTCCTGAGGGGAGCAGCGGGTGAGGCAGGAGAGGTCTGCCACACCATGTGGGATTCTCCCCAGCTGGGTGTCGAACTCGCTTCGCGCGCTGCCAACAGCTCCACAGCGCAGCGCTCAACCGCTGCGCCACCAGGGAGGCCCAATTCTTATTATTTTAAACATTCCAGTAAAATTAGAAATTTTTCTTGACGGGCACATGATAAAAGAAACCTAAAAATACAAAGTAATTGATAGGGGCCCAAGAGACTCACATTAATAGGGAGAGATTGCAGACACTTCCTACTTGAGTAGAGAGTTCTAAGGCATACAAAGAGGAATTATACTAATACACATCTCTTTCCTTTTGTCAATATGCATGTACGTTATCATTCCCTTGGCCCAGATGGGAATCAGTTTTGAGAAATCCTAAAAGATATTAGGCCAGAAAGTCAAAAATAAGAAAAACGGAGGTTGAAAATCAAAACACAATCCATTTAGTAAGTGAGGATTCAGGGAATAATGAAACAAATAAAAACAAATGGACACTTATCATGCTTTTGTTGAGTTTCTTAGATGTGCAAATTTATTGTTATTAATTTTGAGAAATTTGGGGCCATTATTTCATCAAACATTTTTCTCTTTCACTTTCTTGGGATTCCAATCATAAGTATGCTGGAATGCTTAATACCCTCACTTTTTGATATGGTCACTAAGACCCTTTACACATTTTTTAGTCCTTTTCTCTGTATGCTTCAGTTGGCACTACTCATGTCTTCAAGTTCACTGATCTTCTCCTCCGCACTAACCAATGCTGTTAATCCCATTCAATGAAACCTTCACTTCAAATACTGTATTTTTCATCAATACTTGTTCTATTAGATTTTTTTTATATCTTTTTTCTTCTCATAAATTTACCTTTACCACCTTAAGTGTATGTAACACATATATTCTAGATGTTTTAATATCCTTGTTTGAAAATTGCATCATCTCTAATTTCAGGGTGTGTTTTTCCTTCTCCTTACAGATAACATTTATTTTGCTTTTTCACAAGCCTAGTAATTATTTTATAAATGACAGACATTGTGAATTTTATACTGCTGAAAACTAGATTTTCTTTGATTGGAACATTTGCATTTTAAACCAAGATGAATTCCATGAAAATATGCCATTGTTACTGAAAATTTAAACAACCATTATTAAAGAAGAGTTACTAGAGAAGAAAAGTAGTGATATGCCAGATGCTGGGTGGTTCACTTATGAAACGTGATTTCAAGTGTCTTATACACAGTTGCCTTATTGCATTTTAATGTTTAATAAAAGTTGACTGAATAATGATTTGTATACAATAGTTGCCCTTTTATACATGGCCAAAGCAACTTTTCCCCTTTCTTGCCTATTAAAATCTGGCTAAATGTTCTGGAAAAAAAAAAACTATTACTGCTAAGAGTACTTGGCAATTTTTTTCAGCTTTTTGAGATATAATTGACTTATAACATTGTGTAAATTTAATCTATACAACATATCAATGTGGTTGTTACATACTAGATTTTATAGTATTCTTTTAAAGAATATAGAACTTTATTCTGTCAGACAGTTAACTGTTATGATAATCATTTTCATGTTCTTGAGTCTTGTATTTAAGCTTCTTTTAGCCCAACTATTAAAGTATAATCTTTGAGATCTCTCCTAAGTACCCTTTATATTCAACAAAATCTCTCCTTTCTGACCAGTTGGAACAAAAAATGATTCTCAGTCCCCTGTGAACTTTTGAAACCGTTTGTCATTTCCTTAACAGTCATTCTTTGCTTACCCTGAGTTTTTTCTAACATATGTGCAGGCTGGTTTCAGCCAAAGACTGAAGGAAACTCTATATAGATTTTGGGAGCCATTTCTCTGTGTAGCTAACTCCTTGCCAGCACTTTGGTTCACAAATTCTAATTGCATTGACTTCCTGAATTCTTTTCCCCTATTCTAGTCTACTGTCTGTAATGTATCTGTACCAGAAAGTCAAGGATTTAGGGCTCACCTCACTTATTTTTCACCTCTCAGGGATTGAAAGACTATGTAGTCGATTGTCCAATGTCTGAAAACCGTTGTTTCACATATTTCGTGCATTTTTCTAGTAGTTTTTCTCCGAAAGCAACTACCACAGGAGATACACTTCATGGGTAGAAGTTAAATACTCAAAAGTCCCACTGTAAAAACATTTAAGAAAAATAGTTATAGACAAAAGGGCCTTAATGATGTGGAGTTGAGAGAATTGTGCTGAGATCTATATATTTGGTAAACATCATTTGGAATTGATAGATTACTTCCCACTGAGTCCTGGTTGGTTCTAAATGTGTCTTGACCCCTAGTGACTGAGCATTCCATATGTACTGACATTAATAAATAATTGCTGTAGACATTAAGTGCTTCTGAAAGAATGCTTAAATTATTCCCCTTATCAACAAGGCAGATAAAATGCAACATTTGCATTATCAAGTAGAATTGCCTGGGTTTTTGAGAGTGATGTGTTTTTATTATACAATAATGTATGCTTATTATAAAACATTCACATAATACAGAGGTACATAAAACAGAGTAAACATAAAATCTATCACTTTCAATACTACCAGTTTGAAGTATATTTCTCTATTGCTATTATTTTTATATCACAAAAGTGAATTTCTCTACCACTGTCCATTCCCACTAAAGAAACAGTGATGATACTTTCCCTTCTATTCCACCAGCACCCATCTATTTAGACAGAGTTACCAAAGTCTTGGAATACTGCCAAGGAGAAATATCCACAAGGCACAATTTGGATGAGACCCAGAGAAACTAAGAGACTGCTTCTGCTGGATGAGCAGCCGTCAAGAGCACAGGCAAATCTTAAAGGAAAGCTTTATCTCAGCTAAGAGATGACATGACACCTTGACATAGCTATATACTTTCTTGACGGTGATGAATGTTTCCTACTATCGATTCAATTTTCATTTAGCTCCATTACAGTGGCTACCAATAGAATACTCAGTTCCCTGAAATGTTAATTCCCTGTTATCATCATATTCTCCTAGGTTCAGTCTTCTTGTCTCTAGCTTTAAGCCACCTTCAAGGACATTTCCTTTGTCCCTGCAAACACATTCCCTCCGCCTAAGACTCTAATCTAATCTCTTCCAAGGACTAAGTGTGGAATGGGTAAACTGTGTTCTTTCTTCTACTTTCTTTATAAGTTCTTTGCCATTATGAACTCTATGTTCTGCTTTCCAGAGGGTCGTCCCTTTTGGTTTTCCAAAGACCTGTTTGAAAATAAAATCAAAATAAAAAAAATTTACAAAGTGTGTATCAGCTCTTTCCCTTTTAATTATTGCTATAAATATGCTACTTTACCTCCAAGTCTTGTAGGTGACTGACTCACTAGGGAAAAGGTTAAGAAGCTCAAGAAGTAAAAGACAGGAAGAAAAGGACAAATATGTAGATGAAGGTCATATCCTTACAAGCCAATATGTAAGAAATGTTTCATAATATTAACATATTATTATACTAGGTAAATTACAATAATATAATGAACCAGTTTCTTATTGATACATATAATTGAAAAATGACCGTTTTGTATCTATCAAGCTTTGAACAGCACTTATTTACCAATTTTGTGAGAAAAATTCTGAAAGCAGAAATTCTGGACTAAAGGTTTTGTACTATTCAAATTTAACGATAATATCAAATTGCTTTCCAGAAAAGTTGCACCAATTTATACTTTTGTAAAAGTATATGAGATTGTCAATGTTAGATATTAACAATCATGTCAAGGGTTTCCCTGGTGGCTCAAAGGGTTAAGTCTCAGCACTATGAAGCTATCGCCAGTCACTGCAACACAAGTTCCATACCCAGCTAGGGAGCTTCCCTCATGGTGCCCCAGACCTCTCCTGTCTTGCCTGCTGCTCCCCTCAGCAGTGTACTTCAGTCGATCTGCTTGTTCTGCTCCCCACTCTGTCTCTGGTGAATCCTCTCACCCCCCAACACTTCTGGCCTACACCCCAGCTTGTATGTATAAATAAATCTTTAAAAAATCTTGTCAATATTTGCTAAACTAATCGGATAAAGTATCTAATTTTTTAAATTCTATTTTATGACTAACACATCAAGGATACTTTCATATGTATAGGAGTTATATGTACTTCCATAAATTGTCCGTGCATATCTTTTGTGCATACTTGGTGTTACTCTTATTCCTTTACATACTGATAATGTAGTAACTTCCTATGTGTACAGATACTAATCCTTTAGATGTCATACATTGCCAATACATTGCACATATTGTTTCTAAAATGACATTTGTATTTTAGCATTATTTACAGAGGTTATTTTTTTCTAGTCAAAGATTAATCTATTCAACAAACTTATTTTTTAAAATATTTATTTATGTATGCATACAAGAGGTGGGGTGTAGGCCTGAGGTGTGGGGGTGGTGAGAGGATTCACCAGAGATGGAGTGGGGAGCAGAACAGGCAGACCTACTGAAGTACACTGCTGAGGGGAACAGTGGGCAAGGCAGGAGAGGTCTGCTGCACCATATGGGAAGCTCCCTGGCCAGGGATCGAACTCATGCTGCAGTGGCTCTAGATAGCTTCATAGTGCTGAGACTTAACCCCTTGCACCACCAGGGAGGCCCTCAACAAACATTTATTGAGACCCTACTTAATGACAACCAGCAGGCTAAGATATAGGGTCACTGTGGTAATCAAGATAGACAATGTCTTTGCACAGAGGGAACTTACATTCTAGTGGAGAAGCAGGAAAATAAGTAAACAAGGTATGTGAAGACTGTAATAACAATAAATATTATAGGCTGACAAAGAGTAAATGGAGGGATTTATCAATTAAGGTCTTACTGAGGAGATGACATTTGAGGTACAAACAGAAAAATGAAAAAGAAACAGGAAAGTAAAGAACTTGGGCAATTAATGGAGGTTTCAGTGTTGTAGGGAAGTTGGGGAGTGGAAGGAATAGCAAGTCAAGTCAAAGACAAGAAAGGGTTTAGCATTTTCAAAGTCCAAAGAAAATCATGCTTATAAAGCTTAGCATGTAACAGGGAAAATGTTATGAATGAGGTTGTAGAGGAGAGTAGAGGCCACAGGAGACAAGATCTTATTTTATGCTAAGAGAAACAGAGAATGACTAAAGAGTTTTAGTTATAGAGTGGCATGATTTGATTTATGCTCTTAAAGTTCATTTTTTAGCTATGAAGAGAATAAATTAGAAAGGAGATAAAGTATAAACAGAACAAAGAGTTAGGTAACTATTATACTAGTCTAGACCACAGGTTATGTGACTTATATTATGGTGGTAGCCATGAAGAGGAAATAAAGTGGGAAGGGCAATTTTTAGGCAAACCAAATTGCTTTTCTATGCCCTCTACCCAAACATAGTAAATCTTAATCTTCATCTATGCTTCTCTCATATTTTCTAGTTTCAAGGAATAAAATGCCCAGCCTCTTTTGTAAGAACAACCTCTCAAAACACATAATCAACCATTCACGAAGCCTTTCTTGAACACTTGATGTGCTGAGTCACCAATGTGTATAAAGCATTTACCATATTTTAATTATGTTCATTTGTCTTCATTTTAATTAGGCCATAAACTCCATGAGGTAGGTGATTATATCTTATTCATTTATATAACATAGCATCTGGGTCAGTATCTGAAACATAAACACTTAATTATTAATTATCTTTGCATTGAAGGAATAGATATTAAATTTTCCCAATGTTATATATTGCTTATATTGAAAATAGAAACCTCTTTGTTCTTAAAAAAGACTCTATATGTTTATGATAGATTATTTCCTTGTAATACCAAAGCTGATCTACTATTTTATACAGTTATTTTCCACTATATTTGAAAAGATGTAGAATACCTTGCTCACATTCTGGGTTTACATTCAAGGATTATGTTTACTATAAATACATTGAGTATGTCTACAGTTAGGGGTCTTGGTCTTTTAAACAGCAGAAAGTGATACTGGTTAATATAAACAAGCTTGGAGAGTATTGGAAGAATGCTGCAGATTTCACAGAATTCATATGAAGAGTGTAAACCTAAGATCGACATGAAGGCAAGAAACCTAAGAGGATAAGGGTAAGCTCCACAGTTTACATCATGCCACTGGAATAGTCTGGAGGACACACAGAAGGGACAACTACCATTGGACACTAGATATTATAGCCACAACCACTGTCAGAAGTCTTCCCTGTTCCTATTTCTTTGCTTTAGATTCCAAGTACTTAGTAGGAGATCAAGTGTCTATGTCTTAAAATTTGGAGGTAAAGACAGTAAATCTCTGGCATTTTTTGTTTGTTTTTATAGTAAAAGGTACAAAGGCCTGCCTTATCCCAATATTCTGAAGGGAGTTCCTCAACCACACACTCACAAAAAAGGATGTTCAAACACTGGACAACCACGATATATATGTAAGAAATTCTCCCCCCGAAAGAAAACAAAAACAAAATCCACTCCAGATGATTTAAATCATTTTTTATTACGTTGACTAGATTTCATTGTATGGGAATTTGCCTACAAACTTGCCGAAGCCCAGAGAATTTCCGGGTGGATATTCTTGTATACTTATGTTTTAGTTTTGTATAGAGTTATTGCTCTCAAGTTGTCTATGATTTTTAAAAATTAGTTTCTAAATGTACAAATATAAAACACAAGTACACATATATAATTATAAACTATTTATATAGGGTAAAATAAATGACAATTTGTATTTTCCTCTTCCTAAAATAATGATTTTTTATCGCATTTCTCTCTATATTTTCATATGCATACACACATATATATATTCACACATTATATATAGATTTGTCTTTACAAAAATAGCATTATTCTAAACATATTACTCTAATTTTCTCTTAACATAACAATCTCCTGTACAGCAAGAGAGACATTAACCAAAACTAACAGAAACCCTACTAATTGGGAGAAAATCTTTGCACACAATGAAACCAATAAAGGACTGATCACAAAAATCTACCAGGAGCTCACACAACTCAACAGAAACAAAGCCAACAACCCAATTAAAAAATGGGCAGAAGAGCTAAAAAGACACTTCTCCAAAGGGGAAAAGCAAATGGCGAACAGGTACATGAAAAAATGTTCAATATCACTCATAATCAGGAAAATGAAAATCAAACCACAATGAGATACCACCTCACACCTGTGAGAATGGCACGCATTAAAAGTACAGGCAAAAACAAATGCTGGTGAGGATGTGGAGAAAAAAGAACTCTTCCACACTGCTGGTGGGAATGCAAATTGGTCCAACCTCTATGGAAAGCTGTATGACGATTCCTCAAACTGCTAAAAATGTAGCTCCCATACAACCCAGCAATACCTTTTGGGAATCTACCCAAAGGACACAAAAACATTAATCCAAAAGGATACATGCACCCCCATGTTTATTGCAGCACTGTTTACAATAGCTAAGACATGAAAACAACCCAGATGCCCAAAAATAGATAACTGGATCAAGAAGATGTGGTACATACATACAATGGAATGCTATTCAGCATTCAAAAAATATAAACACATGCAATTTGCAGCGACATGGATGGAACTAGAAGGGATCATGCTCCGTGAAATAAGCCAGAAAGAAAGAGAAAAATATCAAATGTTTTCACTTATAACAGGAATATAGGGAAACCAAAGAAGAGAGAGACACTCAGCAAGGGAGGGGGAGGATAAGGGCACAAAATGGAGTGGAGGGGGACACAAGGGAACACAGTGATGGGTCATGGGTGAATTGGTGGTGGGTTACCCAAGGGGAATACAAAATGTAAAAGATATGAAAAAGAATAAAAAGAAAAAAAAACACATAACAATCTCATCATTCTATAGGATTACATAAAGACACTACATTTCTTTTTTTTTAGCTTCCAAAACAACAATCAATTGTATTTTTTTAGTATTTCAAAACATAGGAGGCATTTACTTAAATGTACTTGATAAAAAAAGCACTTTTCTCTACATGCATTTTACTATCTAAATTGGAACCATTTTGATAGGTAGGATTAATCCTCACTTCTGTGACCAATTCATCACTCTGTAAGTTTTACTAAAATCATTACCATTTGCTCTTGTGTTTGTATTCACATCAGAAACTACAATAGGAAAGTAAAACTTTAGGCTAGAGTTAAATGCCACAAAATCATGTTATTGTATTTTTCATGCCTGCATGCTATTCCCTATATTTTATTTATTTATTTATTTTTTAATATAATAGATATTTATTTTTGTTATTCGTATCTTTTACATTATTATGTATTCCCCATAAGTTACCCACCACCTGTTCACCCGTGGAGCCATCACCATAGTCCTCCGAAGACACCACATTTCTTAAGGCTTTTATAATGGTGCGTTGTATGCATTGACATAATATACTGAGCCAATAGTCTCTTGATGGACTTTTAAGTTTTAAATTTCTTGATATTAAATATCATAAGGAAATGAATATTCTTATACCCACATTTTCATATTTTTCATCTAGTTGCTAGAGAGTAATCATGGTATGTTGAACATTGCAATTCTGTTTGTTTTTTTCTATTTTTATTTGTGAAATAATCATTGTATGTTTAATTAATTTTGAAATTACATTTTACTGCATAAAATCCTTGACTAAAATACCTTCATTTGGGATTTTTTAAATCAATATGAAATATTTTGTTTCACTAAATGTTTTTTTTCATAAATCACATTTTATGTTACCCATATTAGCATTTTATATGTGATTGTCATACATATATCCACTCACATACTTATTTTTGGCATTTCTAGATGACTGTGTTTTAGGAGCATCTCTGATAAACTACATATGGTTGATTGGTCTGTCCCCTATATTCAGTATCAGAATTCTCATCCTCTATGACCCTGTCTTCCTAGAGTTGGCAGGGAAAATCAGATTTGCAAAAAAGGTCCATTTTCAAAAGAAGTCTAGAAGTATACATACACCATCTTGTTATTTAAATGAGCCAAAAGACTGAAATACAGTTTGGAAAACAAATGTGGAAAGTAACAAAAACACGGATTGAATCTGTTCAGATTTTGTGCTTCCATAACTTCTCTTCTACCCACAAGTGAGGCTATAAACATCTTACAAAAGTTTGCTGCCTCTATATTCTAGCACATAAAGGTAATATTTCCTGTAATCCTTTCCTAATTCTGCTTCTCAGCATGCATCTACCATTTTGGCAGCTTTCTGATTTCCGTCACAGTGCTGCAATCTTGCTTTTTAGTTCTCTTTCCCATTCTGTTGACTGGCTTCTCTATATGAATTTTGATTCTCCATACCAACTTTGCTCCCATGGCTCCATGCTTTATAGGCCATAGACCATAGCTAATCTTTCCCCATGCCAAGCTACAGTTTAGAGGAATTTCTTTGAATCCATGGTCTTTACCAATAAAGATTAACTGACGTAGCAAAACTTGTGAAGATACTAAGTATGCAAGAGATTTGAAAAAGGAAATAACCATTGTTTCTCCTGCTCTGTGATCCAAGCAGGACTAATACTGTCTATGTCACTAGACCAGAATAAAACATGACCCCTCCACCAACACAGGACACAGAACATCATATATTTTTGGTTCAACCATTACTCTGTACTTTTCCTGAATATCTCTATCTTTTGAAAGCTATATTATAAATTGTGAGTATGCTGAGTTCTTTCTCTATACTGAACATGCAGTGCCTATGTATTGTTCACCTTTATTTTCCTTGTGTGGCTTAGTAGAGTACTTTACATGCATATGCACTCAATAATTATGTAAAAATAAAGGAAATATTAAAACAAAAGAATCAAAATAATAAAATAGGAGAGAATCAAGAAGCAAAACTATCACTATTTGCAAATGAGATGATAATATACATAAGAAATCCTAAAGACTCTACTACTCTACTAAAAAACTAATTGGAACAATAAACCAGTTCAACAAAATGGCAGGTTTCAAAACCAGTTGGCCTAACACAGTTGCATTCATATATGCAAACAACAAACTAGAAGAGGATGAAATCAGCAAAATAGTCCCATTTACAATTACACCAAAATGAATGAAATACCTAGGAACAAATTTAACAAAGGAAGTGAAGGGACTCTGAGAATGGAAACTATGAGACATTGTTAAAAGAAATAGAAAAAGACACAAAGAAATTGAAAGATAGCCCCTGCTCGTGGATTGAATGAATTAACATCGTTATGAGGTCCATCTTACCCAAAGCAACATACAGATTCAATGGAATCCCTGTCAAAGTTTCAATGGCACACTTCAGCCAAATAGAGCAAACATTACTGAAATTCATATGGAACCACAAATGAACCTAAATGCCCAAAGCAATCCTGACTACAGAAGAAGAATGGTATCACACTCCCAGACTTTATACTACAATACAATAATAAGCAAAAACAGTATGATGCACAACAACAACAACATAAGACAAAATGAACAACTGAACAGAATTGAGAGCCAAGAAAAAGACCCACACTACTACGGATAGTTAACCTATGACAAAGGAGCCAAGGGCATACATCGGTGAACAATGAACAAATGTCTCTTGAACAAATGGTGTTAAGAAAACACCAACACCTATGTTGGAGAGCCACATACAAAAGAAGGAAACTAGATCACTACCTCATACCACACACAAAAATCAACTCAAAATTTATTAAAAACTTGGATATAACACCTGAAATCACAAAATAAATAGAAGAAAACATAGGCAAAACATTCTGCAACATAGGTTTTAGTGATATCTTTGTGGACTTGTCTCCAACAGCACAACAAAAGCAGCTCTCACTAAAACAGGAAGATACTGTACTGAATGGGAGAAAACATTTGCGTACCATACATCTTACAAGATGTTGTTATCCAAGACTACAAAGAACTCGTACAACTCAACAAAAAGAAAACAAAGAACACAATAAAAATAAAATGGTCAGAAGGGCACTTCTCCAAAGAAGACAAACAGATGGCTGACAGAGACATGAACAAATGTTCATCATCACTATGGTCTGGGAAATGAAAATCAAAACCATGGTGAGATACTATCTCACACATGTGAGAAGCGTCCATATTAAAAAACCAGAAACAACAAGTGTTGGCAAGAATGTGGAGAAAAGGGAACCCTCATGCACTGTTGGTAGGAATGGTGACTGATACATCCCCTATGGAAAACAATATGGAGAATTCTCAAAATATTTAAGAGGTCTAATTCTACTTCCATGTATTCACCAGAATACTCCAGAAACACTAACTCCTATGTTCATTGTAGCAATGCTTGCAATAGCGAAGTTATAGAAACAACCTAGATGTCCAAAAACAGATGTGTGGGTTAGAAAGATAATATATATACACAATGGATTACTACACAGCTATAAAAAATAAGATAAGCTTTTGCCATTTGCATCAAATTAAAAGGAACTGAAGGGGATAAGTGAAATAAATGAGAAGAAGGAAGACAGACAAATACAGAATGGTGTCACTTATAAGTGAACTATAGAGAAACCAAAGGTCAGATAAAATCAAGCCAATAGTAAACCTGAGAAATATGACTGTAGAATTGAGGTTACCAGAGAGGGAGAGAGAGGAGTACAGCAGAATATGGAGGGTGTCTAATAGACTATTGTGGAGGACTATTTGTGCCTTGTGGTAGGTGTGGTGTGGTAACATACACCTGAAAGGTGTGATCTTATGTCTCTAAATCAAATATAGCATTGTAAGCCAATGTTGCCTCAATAATATATATAATGTAATGAAATATGTGGGGAAAATATGACTATTTGAGAATTGTCTACATAAAATTGGAATGTGATGTATTGAATGGGAATTTATCTAGATTGGTTGGTTTTGGTAGCTAGAAAACCATTTCAAATAGCTGTCTTTAGAATTCATTCCCCCTTTGAATTCAAGGGTGTGGCGCAGAATTAAGGAGCAGCTCATATTGTTTATGATCAGCTAGTGATGATTTTCCTCCTCATAACATTTGCAGTCTGTTTCTGCTGCTCCATACCTATGCTGTAGTAGTAACTATTGCTTCTGTCATACCTCTGGATGTCAGCAACAATTCTGTAGGCTTAGTTGCTTTTCCATCCCATCCCAACAGTTATTTCTGCCCTTACTTGTACATCAGTGTATTATTAAGTCACAAGCTGTATTGTCTTGTGCCCTCAACTTCTTAGGATGACTAATGTTAGAGTTCTCTTATTTTACCTATTATCTGAACCCAGCATCTCCTCTCTAACTCTGTGCCTCCAACACAATGCTTATGCTCTACTCAACCACTCTTCTATTCTAACAGAGACTTTTTTTCTAACAGAACTAGTTTATCTCAATAAAAACTGACCTCAAAGTTGGTTCCTTCCTAGATGTTAAACTGAATTCTTATTCAAAAGTGAAATCTTATTTTCCCAAAACTAAGGGGGGCGGGGGGGGTCTTGATGCTTAGAGCAGATGTCAATTTCAATTAATCCAGTTATTATAACTAATATCAGAGTCCTTAAGCCCTCATATAAATAAAGCCCCAACGGATCTGCCCTGCTGGGCATCTAGATATGCCTGGACATGTTTAAATTCACAGTGGGTACTACCACAACTTAGTCTCTCACTCTATGACTCCTACTATACTTGAGTACCTTTTATAATTAAAATACAACTAATAAACTTGTGAGAACAAAGAGAGCAAGCATGTGAAAGTTCTTTGCAAATGCAATGTATTATAATTAGTTCCTTATTATTTGTTTGCTTGTTTAATAGGAATTTTTGTGGGGGCACTGTAGGCATCAAAAAAAGTAGGCATCTAAAAAGTAAAATAAAAGACAGGAATAAGGGAGAAATCAAGTTGAAAAACACGTGGCGAATAATTTAAAAATATACGTACTAAACAGATTTTCTATGGGTCTATTTGAATGCAAGAGACACTTGTCAAATAAACGAAAGTTGGAAGATGGTCCTGGATTACCGAAAAAGCAATCGTACTAATCCTACATACTTTAGGCAGCAGAAGCCTAAGTGAAGCTATACAGCATGGAAAATTACAGAATTTGACTCCTGGGTTCAAATTCGAGCTCTAACACTTATGAGCTCTAAGTGAATTTTGACAAATTACTTAGTCATACTCATGTATAATAAATTAGATATGTAGTAATAATGTCTCCCCCATGGAGTTTTGCAGTTATTACATATAAATCACTTACTATCAGATCAGGCACATAAAATGTGCTCACTATGAATAAATTTTACTATTCATCTACGCATGTCATTGTATTCATGAAAACAAATTGAATAGGGCTGAAGTTTACCCAAAAGTTTCACTGAAGCAGAAATTTAGGGATCTGTGTTTTTAAGTTAGGTAGAATTTATTGAATGTTTCCTGTAACAGAATTGAAAATGACTTTATTTATTTAGTGTTAAACATAAGTTAAGGAGTAGGCTAAGATATTCAAGTGGCTTAAAAAACACATATAAAATTAGTTCATTGGCCCTTTTGCTCATAATTTGGACAAAGGGACATCCTATCATAGGACAAGATCAAGAAATAGCAGTTGATATTAAAATGATTAAGAATCTCATTCTGCTACAAATGGAGAAGACTCTCACAATTGCTACAGAAATTTAATCAATATCCATGTGTACATACAGTTTTATTTACAAATATCATAGTTTACAGTATACTTTGTTTTAAACTACTGCCTTAAATGGAAATCCCTTTTGCTACCACTGTAGAGAGCTACATTAATAATCATATATAAATACAGTTAAAGGCCTGAATATTAGTGAGTGTATCAGTAACTTGTACTGAAGTATAGCCTTATAAAAGAAAATTACCTTCATAACTATTTGAGAGCTTACTTACCAATCAGATACAGTTTTTTTTTTATTTTTTTAAAGATTTATTTATTTATACATGCAAGTTGGGGTACAGGCCAGAGGTGTGGGGCGGTGAGAGGGTTCACCAGGGACAGAGCGGGGAGCAGAACAGGCAGATCAGAAATACACTGCTGAGGGGAGCAGCGGGCAAGGCAGGAGAGGTCTGCCGCGCCATGTGGGATCCTCCCTGGCTGGACATTGAACTCGCATCGCTGCTGCCGACAGCTCCGCAGCGCAGTGCTTAACCGCTGCGCCACCAGGGAGGCCCACCAATCAGATACAGTTTAAGTTACAAATATTAGTTTATTGTATGATACTTGAAAATAATTGCACTCCAAAAACATTCATTTTCAACAGGTCTTGAAAACCAAATGCTTAATATAAACCACAATATCTTCACCATACCCAATACTCTCAAAATGCTATTTACTAAAACATGAATTTGAAGGAATAATAAAAAAATGATTTGGAGACCAGCAATACTTCTATTCTCTCACTAAAAGCCGTGGATGTGGGTCAATAACATAACCATTGGTCTAAAGGCAGGGCTGTTTGCCAGACTCCTGACTCATCTGCATCCTGTTGGCCATATTTAGTAAAGGAGCCTGCAGTTGATTAGCTGTGCTCTGACAATGAATATATTCTCACTGCCACCAAAGAAAATCACTACAATATAAAGAATTTCTAAGACTATACCATAATTCACATTCACCAAGATAGACCAAGCACATGTGAAAACCCTTAATATGAAGATCTAGTTTCAGGACTAGAGAGCCTCATGGAATTTAGTTAATTAGTTATTTGATAGCTGAGCCTCACTGTAATCAACTCAACCATTTTGAGGTTGATGACTGTTTCTGCATTATCCATGTTTTGCTTTTTCTCCTATTTCTTCCTCTGGCTGACAGTCTTTTTGACCATTTCACTGTTCATTAGCACCTGGAAGGGGTAACTGTAAGCAAATGAACTCAAACTACTCAATTAAGCTTCCCATCAGCAGCCCTACTGAAGGCTTTGTCCAGGAGATAGTTGAAACTATTCTGTAAAATTAGGTTTCTGGATTATCAGTGGATTTCAATTATCCATCTTATATCTTGTCCTTATGACCCTACCTCATCTAGGTTGATCATCTATACATTATTTGCCTTGCTGTATCGAGAAAAAAGTGGGGCATTAATGGGAAAATTAAAGATACTGGCTATCTGCTCTCCCGTTTCTGGTGAGAATTTCCTCCATAACCTCTTTTTTTTTTTTCCCATTGTATAGTTAACTGAAAAGTACAAGGGGTTCTGTGAGAATTCATTCTAATTGTTATTTGTTTAAATTAATGCTATAATTGGTAAAACCTTGAAAGTAATCTTACGGACATGTACTTAGCTATACTTCTCACATTTAAAGGGATTTTGTGAGTGTTTTAAGTACTTAATTTGGCAACTTATTACTTATACTAATCTCAGTTAGAAATATTATAGCCAGGTAGTGCCAGTAGTAATATACTGTTAAAGGTTTCTACTATGATGCATGAACCAGGGTGTGTCTTCAGCAAAAAAAAAAAAAAAAAAAAAAAAAGACATCCATCTAAATCATGAATAATTTAGTCTTTGGTAATATTTGTTGTCCCGTGCATCTCAACACTTTTATTATTAAAGTATTACAGATTTGTTTTATAAAATGAAAACAACCATAACCATTTTATGGTATAACCTTGAAGAATTTTTCTGTTCATAAATAGATTAACTCAGCACCCTCCAAGTAGGGTCGGATGTAATATTGTTTTCTAAGTTTATTTTCCACTTAATATGTCAGGTAGGCTTTTCTGTACTAATAAATATGTTTACAACACCCTTCGAATTTACTGCATATATTCTTTTGTATGAGTATGAATAAATAATTTAAATACTCTAGACTTTGGAGTTTTAAGTGGTATCCAATTTTCATTGTTATAACAAAAGTGAGAAACACTCTGGGATGTAAATCTTTGTGTACATTCTTGATATTACTCCAACAGAAATTAGTAGAAGTGGAATTCTGGATCACAGGATATGGGTGTGTCTAGAAATGTTTTTGCTAAAAAAGGTCCCAATATTAGCTATACTGAGATTGTACAGATTTTTCACAAAAATTAAGTCAGTAATATACTCCTTAGGATTTAACATTCAAAAAGCAGTATAACTTCTGAGGGGTATGTGTGTGTATGTGTGTGTGTGTGTGTGTGTGTGTGTGTGTGTGTGTAAAACCACTTTAGTTGAAAATGATGTGGCTGATTGTCACTGTTTTTTTTAATCACTTTTTGCTACTGATTTCCACCTTGTGCAAATATGTATGATTAATCTTTTTAGCTCACTAGTATTGAGCAATTTAGGAGGACAGATAAGCACCCAAAATGCTGACTTTCTCTTGATGAATTATCACAGTAAAACAATACATGAACTTATTTCAACATGTTACTGTAATAAAATCTAGTTTTCCTTAATATTCCTTGCACATCATCAATGTTCAATCTCAAAAGTAAAAATAAAAAACCAGAAAATCCCTACCTACAGCTTGTTTACTTTTCTAAACAACGAATAGCATCCACCACTACCACCACCCTGCCCACTTAAGATAAAACATATTATCTGGGGCCTCTCTGGTGGCACAAGGGGTTAAGTCTCAGCACTATGAAGCTATCTGCAGCCACTGCAGCATGAGTTTGATCCCCAGGCAGGGAGCTAAACCACATGGCGCAGAAGACCTCTTCTGTCTCGCCTGCTGCTCCTCTTAGCAGTGTATTTCAGTAGATCCACCTGTTCTGCTCCCCACTCTGTCTCTGGTGAATCCTCTCACTGCTCCCCCATCTCTGGCCTATAACCCAGCTCTTGTATGCATAAATAAATCTTAAAAGAAAATATCTGAAACATCTGGCATATTTTTGAACATCCTCAATCACCTAAGCTATTAAATTTTTCCACCTCAGTAAATGACATCTCCATCCTTCCATCTATTCATGCCAAAAACATTGGTATCTTCTTTGTTTTCCCCCTCTCTTACGTTACATCCAAATCATCAAGAAATCCCATGTTCTTTTATTTTTTTAAAGATTTATTTATTTATGCATCCAAGCTGGGGTGTAGGCCAGAGGTGTGTCGGGGGGGAGGTGGGGGCAGTGAGAGAGGATTCACCAGAGACAGAGTGGGCAGCAGTACAGGCAGATTGACTGAAATACACTGCTAAGGGGAGCAACAGGCGATCAGGAGAGGTCTGCTGCGCCATGTGGGAAGCTCCCTGGCTGGGGATTGACTCATGTTACAGTGCCTGCTGATAGCGTCATAGTGCGAGACTTAACCCCTTGCACCACCAGGGAGGCCCCCATGTTCTTTACTTTAAAAAAATATCCTCAACCTGACTAGCCCTCAAAACCTCCACTGTTTATGTTTTATTTTTTAATATATATTTTTTATCTGTATCTTTTACATTATTGTGTATTCCCTGTGGGTTATCCACCACCAATTCAACCGTAAACCATCACCATAGTTCCTTGTGCTCTTTTCTCCCCCATTTTGAAACCTTATAAACTCCCCGTCCCTTGCTGAATGTCTCTCATTTCTGGTTGTCTGCTAGTTTTTTTGTTTTGGTTCAAAACTTCCACTGTTAACACCCATGTCCATGGCAATATCATTATCTTCTGAATTATTGTAGTAGTCTCTCTGCTTTGTGCTCCTGCAGTTTATTCTTCACACAACATCTCAGGAGTTTCTATAAAAATATAGGTCAGATCAAGTCATTCCTCTCCTCAAAACCTTCCAATGGCATCTCACTTCACTTTGTGTCAAACTGAAATATTTATCATAGACAACTCTACAGAATATATCACTCCCACCCTCCAGCATTCCTTTGAATTCCTCTTCTGTTGTTCTCCCTCTTTCTCAATTCACTTTAGTTACACTGGTCTCTATTGGGTTTGTGTAAGTATCAGCCACAGAGAACTTGTGCATCAATATATTCCACATGCTTTAGAAGCAGCAATTGATAAACAGTCCACTGCAAAGGGTTCAGTGTGCTTTGCACCCTTCACTCATCCACTCTGAAATATCACACATTCATTTCTTAACCCTCACTCAACTCATTAATTCAGTAAACAAATATTAATTGAGATCTTATTATGTTCAAAATATTTTATATATACCAGGCATAAATCAATAAACAAAACAGTTTCTGCCCTAGTGGTTTCCAGTCTTTAAGGGGAAAAGGAGAATACATAATAAAGTGTGAAGTATGTTAGAAAGTGATAATGCAAAGAAAAATATAGAACAGGGATGTGGAGTCAGAAGTGTGTGTCTGTATATATGTGTATGTGCTGTATGTCTGCAGTTGTACTGTTGTTTCCTTACCTCAAGGTCACACTTGGATTTGACAGATTTCTTGGATTGTAGTTTGTATAGATCAGAGTCTGTCCTTATGTCTAGTTTCTGACATGGTTCCACCATAAATTGGCTATTATATATAGTGGTCTTCCTGAACTTTCCTGCATGACCTGGCTTTGAATTTACACTTACTCATTCCATTGCTTTAACAGCCAACGCATGTATCTCCCTGTCCTCTGGGCCATAGGTAAAAATTATAGTTGACACCTTAAGAATTTTTTTGGTGACTTCTACCACAACCAATTCTTTCCTTCTATACTTGTCTCTTATTTATCACTTGGGTCTACCAGCAGTAGTCAGTGACAACCACATGTATTCCTTAATCCCAAAAGATTGATAGAAACTGCCATAGTCAGAGATGAACTGACCTTCAAGTAATTAGATATAGTGAGTCAAGTGGTTATTTTCTTAGCACTATGTCCAATTCTAGTCAGGACCAGTGTATTTAGGTTTGGATCAGTACATCAGTGACCCTAAAGATATGCAAATAACCAGGATAGTTTTGAGTTTCCTTGATTTTTCAATTCTGAGATTTGGGCTTACAGTGGTACAGTGCTTTGAGTTATCCCTAAAGCTTCAGGCAAAACTGAACTTCATAATCTACTGAACAGCCTGATTGTTCATATAAGAGGAATTTAATTGATTTTTCTATTTAAGAGTGTCTACCCAGAGATGAACTATGGAAAAATATAGTTCCACTACAAACTTTTCTCTTTCCTCAAAAATCTGATTTTCACCTACTTCAACCATGCTCAAGAGCTTTAAGCAGATTAATTAGTGCTTGAAAAGCACCTTTATAGATGAAAGGTAGCTAAGCACTAATAAAATCGTTTAAACTTTGGATGTTTGCCTTTTTTATTCATATTACGGTTCTAATTTCATACTTTTTCGATAATGTCAACAGATTGTAGGTGAGCTTCCAAAATAGACAGATACTAGGACTAAAACTGCTGTTATGACCTAATATGCAAAATAGCTCTCAGAAGGGAATGCTGAAATTTTGATTGTAGCAATGGCCTATTCTTTCTAAAGAATTATTGTTTCTTCAATGTCATCACAAACAGTTTTTCCGGGATTTGGAAATGAGACCATTTTTTATTTGGTGTAGTGCAAAAAACCTATTTATATAACAGCCACTGCAGATTAGCTGTAATGCCGTAAGAAATTTTCAAACTCAGAAATGGAATTTGAGTTCAGCAATAGGTCAGATTAATGTTAATGAAAATCTAGGTATTGTAACTCTCTTCCTCCTTCCTTAAATTTTTCATTACATTTTCACAAATAAAGCTTAACAGGTTGTGATGAGATATTTCTCTTCCAAAACTGACTAAAAAATATTCATATGGATTTATAACTAACAGTCAATGAAACGAGTGAAAACCTACATATTAAACCTACAGGCAATGAGAAAATGCCACTGAATTGTAATAATTCTCTATTTTATTTCACCTTTCCTAAGCATCATGCAAAATAAGAAATAAAAGCTGGTAATATGAACTAAAGCTGCCAAGTTTTGAAACAGGCAGGTTATTCAAAGGTGACTGAAAGAGTATGTGGGTGTATCTTTGTTTCTAACTTTGAACAAATTTAAACTTTTGTAGCTGCTCTATAATTAGTACCTACAATCTATGATAAAGGAAGATCTATTAGTTTTACTGCATGTACCCCAGCAGAATGAGAATGTACTATTCTCCAAAATAAAAAAAAATTATCATTTAATAGTCTTCTGGTCAGTGCTATGCATATATTAAGGACACCGAACATTCAACTACCCAGTCATATTACATCATTCATTTTTAAAACCTTTCTTTAGGAAATAATGCTTTATTTTTATTTTTGTAGGAATTTTGTAGTAGAGTCTGAAAAATTAAGAAAATTGGTATATTATATCACAAAGTGACATATATTAAATTCTGATGTAGTTTTCTAAACCATTGCTATACAAAAAATGAGCTGAGCATTTATACTGTCTACTGTATACTTGTGCACAACAATAAATATTTCAGATGCATTTAGTCAGTTAAAGCAAGAATAGTGAGAGCATGAGCAGAGCTGGAATACTGGATAAAATATGTTAATGGAAAAGAGTGAGAGAATAATCGTCTCTGATATTCAATAGATAAACTATTGGCTAATTTCTGGATAAAAAATGTTTGCAATAATCATCTATGATGGTCAATAAATAAACTAACTGGCTAACCCCTAGGAAAAAAAGGTGTTTTCTTCTGTTAAAAAATATTCTCATACCCTTTGGTACTTACATAATAAGCTCAGTAACTAAAAGGTGAACATATGCTATTTTTGCTATGGATTAAAAAGTGTTTAAGAGATGGGAAGGTAATAATAAGAATGAACTACTGAGTTTCAATGTATTTAAAAGGTTAACAAGGAAGTGCTAAAGTCCTGTGTGACTGGTACGGTTGCAGTTTCATCAATTTATTAAGAACGAGAATATCAGAGCTAATCAAGATGATGGGGGAATTATAAAATACTCCTGGGGAACTAAGCAAATGTTATAATTGGGCAACAGATGAACAGTGACAGATACAATTTAATATCTCTGTGTACAAGTCAATGCACATTGAAAAATTAAACTGTATATTCTCAAAGATTCTGAATCAGTACATATTGAGGTGGGGACAAAGCTTTTAAATGTCCCCTACAGACAATTCAGTGAGATTGTCTGTTCAGTGTTTTACCAGTGGTCAAATGTTGAATAAAACACCAAATGTTTTGAAACAAGTGAAGATTTAAAAGATGCAATTATACATGGCATGCATATGCATAAACTTCGTGACCACAAAATTAACGCAATATCATACATACACACAAAAATACATAGTCAGTTGGTCTTGTTTAGAGCAAACGGATGTCTTTCAACTTTAGTTTGGTATCCTGAAACACAATTAAGAATACACTTAGTATTTCAATGTCCCTTGAGTCACAAAATAAGAAAATATATGGAACCACAGCCTAAGGAGGTAAAGAAGAGAATATCTAATCATAATAGAAGGTGGTACAAGATTGTGGCATGGGTTTTGAAATCAGACACACCAAATCTCCATATCACCCATAAAATGGCAATACATGCTACTAACCCAATGTGTGGCAGGTAGAAAATTCCCAGTAAATGAGAATTTGAAAGCATATAGAGCTCCTGTCATATATGTTAATGACTTCTGTAGATCTCAGTAGGTCCAATTGCATTGTTTATAAGTTTATTTAATAAATACTACACTGAAATATAACATGCATTTTCAAAGTAAGTAAATCACAAGCATGCAAGTGAATGAATTTTCAGAATGAAAAGACCTGTGTAACCATCAGCCAACTCAAGAAATAGGACATTACTCAAACAAAGTCTCCTTCATTCCCCTTCCCTCTCAATACCCCTTTCTCTCCAAAGTTAATAACTATTTTCATAGATTAGGTTTGTGTTTTTCAACTTTCTATAATTGTAATCAAAGAGTTTATAGATTTTTTGTGTCTGACAACTTTCACTAAACATTATAAGATTCATCCATAATGTTGCCTGTGGTAGCTGATTGGTCATTCTCATAGACGTGAAACATTGCTCTGTAGGAATACACCCCAGTTTACCCACATAATATAAGGCCACTGTGACTCTTCTTATACATGTTTCTGGTGACTATAGATATGCATTTATGGTGGATGTGAAATTTCTAAGCCATAAAGTCATATATGCTTATATATTCAACTTTAATGAAGGCAGAGAAACCATTCTCCAAAGGAGTTACACCAATTTAGACTTCTACCAGTAGTATGTAAGAATTCCAGTTGCCCCTCACCCTAGCCAACCTTTAATCTCGAAAGCTTTTATTTTAACTTTAATCATTCTGATAGATACTGTAATGTGTTATTAAGCTATGTCTCTTGTTTCATACAGGGAAAATAATGATGAGAACCTTTGATTATCCAGATTAAGCAAAATTTGGTAGGTTGAGTTAATTACTTGAATATACCTCTACTGTCCATTTGATTTTTCAGTCTTAAAATTAATACCTGAAAGTTCTAAAAGTAAAGCAAAAGCTCAGCAAGTCATCTTGTGTATCTGTTCAAACTGATTTAAAAATTTACATGGAGAGAGAGAAGACCCAGAATAGCTAACACAATATTCATGAAGAAGAATAAAGTCAGAGCATTGACAATACCTGATTGCAAGTTTGACTACAGAACTATGTTAGTCAAGAGAGCAAGGTATTGTTGAGAGAATACACAAATAGATCAGTGAAATAGAATAGAGAGCCCAGAACATTGATCTACACAAATATAGTCAACTGATCTTTGACAAAGTATCAAAGACATACAATGGACAAAAGAGAATCTTTTCGACAAATGGTGCTGACATCCACAAGTTAAAAAAAAATGAATACAGTACACTTTATACTCTTCACAAATATTTCTCAAAATGGATCAGGCATAAATGTAAAATGCAAACTATAAAACTTCCAGAAGATAACTTAGAAGAAATTCTAGATTACCTTGGCTTTGACAATTATATTTTAGACATCAACATCAAAGGCATGATCCTTGAAAAAAATAATTGGTATAAAATTAACAACATCTGATCTGCAAAAGACACTTTCAAGACAATACGAAGACAAGTCAGAGACTGAGAGACCATTGTTGCAAAAGACATACCTGTTATAGGACTTGTCCAAAATATTCAAGAACTTGTAAAACTCAACAATAAGAAAACCAGCAATCTAATAAATGAGCAAAAGGTCTGAACAGATGCCTCATCAAGGAAGATATACAGATGCCAAACAAGCAAATGAAAATATCTCAGCATGTAGGGGATTGTAATTAAGACAATTGACCACTATACATTTATTAGAGTAACCAAAATCCAGAAAAAATGCTACACCAAATACCGGTGAGGACTCATTCATTGCTGATGGGAATGCAAAATAGCACGGTCACTTCGGAAGATAATTTAATAGTTTCTTACAAAACTAAACATGCTTTTTACCAGTCAAACCAGTAATTACACTCCTTGGTATTTACCCAAAGTTGAAAATGTATATCCACACAAAAACCTGCACATGGTTGTTTATAGCAGCTTTATTATAATTGCCACAATTTAGAAGCAACTGAGATGTCCTTCAGTAAGTAAATGGATAAAATATAGTACATCCAGACACTGGAATATTGTTTCATGCTAATAAGAAATGAGCTATTAAGCCATGAAAATATGGGAAGGAGGAAACTTAAATGCATATTACTAAGCAAAAGAAGCTAACCCGAAAAGACTACATACTGTGTGATTCCAACTGCATGACATTCAGGAAAGGGTAAAACTATGGAGACAGTAAAAAGATCAGTGGTTACTAGGGGTTGGGGGAAGTAAAACTGTCATAGCAGAGGATTTTTAGTACAGTCAAACTTCTTGTGCACTATGATGGTGAATACATGTCATAATTTGTCCATAGAATGTATAACACCAAATGTGAACCATAATGTAAACAATGGACTTTGGGGGATAATGATGTGTGAATGTGAATGCAGGCTCATCAATTGTAACAAGTTACCATTCTGGTGCAGGATGTTGATAGAAAAAGCTATCGTGTGTGGGGTCAAAGAGGTATATGGGAACTCTGTAGTTTCTGTTCAGTTTTACTGTAAATATAAAACTGTGCTAAAAATAAAGTCTATTAAAAAAAAGTAAAATAAAAGCTTATGCTTCCTAGAGGACATACTGAGAAAGTGGCCTTTGTGGGCTTTACCATAAGTATATCGAAAGACCAAGAATTGCAGGAATTTTTTTAAAGCATTTGAGTGTTTGTTTAGACCTGTCAACTCAACTAAAATGTTTTTTGTTGCCTTCATTATCTAAGAAAGGAAGGCAAAAACTGGGAATACATTTACTGGTTTCTGTTTATTTCCTACCATGTGGGGTATGGCTAGTCTTTAGCTTAGTCACTTATATGGTAGGATATGAGAAGTACTTAGTGACTATATTTGACCTAAAATCACACCTACTATTCTGTCATGTATCTCTTTTCTCTCCTGAATTGAAATGAATCCTTCCTGCTTCTCATTTGTAACACATTTAGTATGTAGTCCATCACCAAATTGCACATAGGTATTAAATTATAGAATAAATGAGTTGTTCATTTTGATTTTTCCAAAATACAATAAACACTATTCAGCATGTATAAAAGAAGTTGAGCACTCTTTTTACTTTTTGAACTTCCCAAAGTCCAATTCATATTCTGAAGATCTCACAACGTACTCTTAAACTAATTTATTTTGCTTCTTACAAGGACAAATAATCTGATGTTTTGTTGTTCTTTTCTTAACTATTTTTTTTATTAAAGTAACATTGGTTTACAATGCTGTATAGAATTCAGAGGTATAGGATTACACCCATTCAGATATGTTACCACACCACACCCACACGAAGGCACCCCTAGTCCTCCACCATAGTCCATTTCAGCCCTCCCCACTCTGCTCTCCAGCCTCCCCTTCCTCCTTTGGTAGCCTCAATTCCACAGTTAGGTTTCTAGGATTTGTTATTTGTTTGGTTTTGTCTGTCCCTTTGTTTTGTTTTTCCATATTCCACATAATAGTGAAACCATCTGTTGTCTTTTTCCGTCTGACGTATTTTACTTAGTAGTATCCCCTGCAGTTCCATCAATGTTGCTGCAAAAGGTGAGTTCATCATTTTTTATTGCTGAACTGTATTCCATTGTAGACACACACACACACACACACACACACACACACACACCCCTTCTTAATCCTCTTATCTGTCCTTGGGCACTTAAGTTGGCTATTGCAAATAGAGTTGCAATGAATATAGGATTTGAAAAAGATTCTTTCAAAGTGGGTTGACAATCCAGTTGATTTTTAATTCATTGATGTTGAAGTTAGGCACGCTCATTCTGAACATTGAATCCATATTTGGAGTATAAAGTCTACCTATACATGAAAATTGTTCATATCTTTTATTTACTGTTTCTCCTCATAGAAATATCAGATGTCATGCCAGAGGTTTTAAATATAGTGAAGAGTATATTAGAGGCCATTTCTATGAGTTCAGCTTTATTTCTTATTCTTTTTCTTTGTTACTCCTCTTAAGGCATTATTGCTTCTTCCTGTACTTTTCTGCTTCCACGTAAAATACCAAGATAGTGGCAGCTCTGCTGCCATTATATCTACTATCTCACTACCTAGTCTAGCTCCAAATATCTAGAATGTCTTCATAGACATATACACATCTCATTCCTAGATTACTGATTGGTGGGTCTTTGATTCTATAGTGATATAACTAGCCTGCTTTGAAATTAAAATAGTTTGGGATTCTGCAAAGTTCCCTATGAGATGAACGATATAAACAATAATTGAGGTTTATAAAAAAAAGTCACACATTTGTGTGAAAATTATCTGTGATGAAGATGTGGTAGGGAAACAGAAAAGTTAAAAGCAAAATGAGTCCTTATCCTTCTGGGTGTAAGATAAATGTAATGCAGGACAGGAAAAAATTCTCTTTGGAATGATTTATTAGCTAGTCTGAGAATGTGGGATTTATGCTTCCCCCTGCTATTGAACACTATGTCAGAAAGATGTGAATTAAATAGATAACTAAAAATGCATTTTATGCTTAGGTGCATGGGCCCTGAAATGATAATTTAACAAATACTACCCTAGTGTCTGACTTTACTCCAAGGAGTAAACTCCAAGGAGTGTCTTACAAACTTACTTCAGAATGTGACCTCCAACAAAATTAATTTTGTAAAGTAATCCTTTATTTTTCAATTTTTCTTTTGAAATGCCAATAAGGCTCAAGTAACCACAGTGAATAACTTCCAAATTCACATTTCTAGCTTATAAGAATCTAGTTATCCACAAAAATCTATTTTTGTCCCATCACACCAATATTCATTCATATGTAAGCAGTCTTCTACTATTTAAGAATAACAGCCACACAGCTATAGCAATTGCAGCTTTCTTTTAAGTGTCCCCTTTAGATCCATTTAATTCAGAAGGCAGTAGCAATAATACAAATCCTACCAATATGGAATGAATGATCACTTTTCTCTAGTTTCTGTGTCCAAAAGTGAACTCCTGGTTTATGCTATCAAGTACAGAAGTTGAACTGCAACCATCCATTTCCTGTCATAGTTACTGGACTTTGGACATCACCATTTTCACTGTTAGGTGGGTACATGGGGTGTAAGTGCCAGCCCTTCATCTAAATTTGGCCAAACTTAAATGAACTTCTTATGGAAAAAATGGGGGTAATTTTGATTCCATTTGTCACTGCTAGGGCTTTTTACATGAATACTCTTTAGGATGTATTGAAAGAACACAGACTTTGTGAAAATATTTTAATGGAGTTATGAAGTAAAACTCAGAATTGTGTCATTACTTAGTGGTGCCTGGAGCCTACATCTCCCTGACACCATTATCACAATAAACTCATAAAGGTATAAAACTATGCAGAGCTATGTCAAACATATTAAAACATCTGCTAAATGTCTCTTATGGCACATTTCTTTCCTTCATATTCCTTTCTATTCATCATTCTCCCCTTACCAAATTTTGAACTGGGCTGATAAAGGAAACAAATAAACTAGCATGGATCCAAGCCATCTTGATGTTATTATCTTTACTTTTGTATTTTTTTCTAACAACATTTTAAGAAATATTAAAGCACAATCATAATATTATGTGAAGATATTCTCTCAAGCTATTTAGAAATTTCAAGAAAATGTTTATACAGAAATGATTTTTAAGAGTTGAGCTTATATTATCACTACTTTTGAGAGATACTTTTACAACAGACAAAACATACTTAAGTTTGCTTTGGTTATCAGAGACAGCAAAGTTTGAACAATTACTTAACCATCAACTCCTACTATATTGCACATTTGGTGAACCATCTGGTCACCCAAAACAGAAACTTGAGAAACATCCTTGAATTGACCTTCTTTTTAAATTTGTATATCCAGCCTATATTAATTCTGCCTCCTTGATATACTTTCAATTTCTTCTAGAGACCTATAGTTAGTAACACTAATTGTATCTATCAATTCCCATTTCTACTACCTTACTACCTTACTTTTTATTTTTAATTACCAAGATGATGGTAAATCTCCTATCTAGTCTGCCTACCATCAGTTTCTTCTCTCCTAAACATTCCTAAAATTTTGACAAAATGTTTTTTTTCCCTAAAATGTAAATCCATGAGACTGTACACAAGCTTTACAATAAATACCACACTCCTCAGCATGGATTATAAGGACTGGTCTTTCCTTTCCAGTTTCACCTTTTTCCACATTCCCTTTATAACTCCAACCAGGTTGATCTGCTAGCATGTGACTGAGGGACACCCAAGGACTCCCAAAGTTGTAAGTTCTAAAGCCACCTGTGCACAGAAAGATAAAGCAGGCTCCAAAATATACTACAAAGCCACAATAATAAAAACAGCATGGTATTGGAACAAAAAACTACACATAAGCCAATGGACTAGAATTGAAGGCCCAGATATAAAACCACACATTTATGATCAACTATTCTATGACAAAGGAACAAAGAATATATACTGGAACAAGGAAATTCTGATCAACAAATGCTGCTGGGATAATTGGACTGCCACATGCAAAATACTAGACTACTACTTCATACAATACACAAAAACCAACTTAAAATGGATAGAAGACTTGTATGTAAGACCTGAAACCATAAAATATATAGAAGAAAATATAGGCAAACATTCTATGACATAAACTTCAGAAAAAACTGTGAGAACTCATCTCCAAAAACAAAGAAAACAAAGGGGAATATAAACAGATGGGACAATATCAAACTAAAAACTTCTTTACAGCAAAAGAGACAGTAACCAAAAATGAAGAGAGAGCCCAGTGAATGGGAAAAAATATTTACATGACATACATCTGATAAGGGGCTAATATAGAAGACCAAACAGAGTTCACACAACTCAACAAAAACAAATTAAGCAACCTAATCATAATATGGGCACAAGAGTTAAATAGACACTTCTCCAAAGAAGAAATGCAAATGGCCAACATGCATATGAAAAAATGTTCATCATCATTGTTATCAGGGAAATACAAATCAAAACCACAATGAGATACCACCTCACACTGTTGGCAATGGCCCATATTAAAAAAAAAAAGTGCTGGTGAGGGTGGAAAGCAAAAGGAACCCTTTTACACAGACACTATGGAAAACTGTGTGGAGGTTCCTCAGAACACTAGAAATGGATCTGCTATATGACACAGTTATTTCAGTCCTAGAAATATACCCAAAGAACACAAAAACATTAATTCAAAAGTAAACCTGCACTCCTATGTTTATTGCAGCACTATTAACAATAGTTACTATTAACAAGATATACAAACAATCAAAATGCCCCTCAAAAGATGAATGGATCGAGAAGATGAGGTATATACATACAATGGAATACTATTCAGCAATAAAAAAGATAAAGATAAACTCATGCCATTTATGGCAGCATGGATGGAGCTAAAAGGGTTGACACTAAGGAAAATAAGTAAGAAGGGAAAAGATAAATATAGGATGGTTTTACTGATATGAGGAATATAGAAAAACTGAACAAAGGGTCAGAGAAAGACAAACTTTGAAATATGACCATAGATATGAGGCATCCATGGTGGGAGGAGGGGTGAAAACAGGGAGTGGGGAAAGAACACAATGGACTGTGGTAGAGGACTGTGGCTGCTTTGGTGGTGGGAGAACTACAATGACCACACCTGAGGGGAGAAATCATATATTGTCTGAAATTTAAATTAAAAATTAATTAATTTAAATAAAAGAAAAGCAACCAGTCCTATTTACAAAGTCTTTCACAGTTGAAGGGCACTTAGTAGAAAATAATGAGATGATTTTACAAAATACACATCATGACAAATACAAACATTTCCTTCATGTTTCATACATTACTGAAAAAATATTCCTCCCTCACTTTAAAAAAGTCTAAGTGCCTTTTCAAATAGTGTCTGCATTGTATACCTTGTTCTTGAATTTCAAATGCATTACTAACATAATTTAACAATGAATAATAATTCAGCAGTCAATTATACTGTTATGGAGAAAACTATTCAAGCCCTAACAGAAATTTACAAGAGGGTTTGTGAAGTTAAAGGAAAAGTTCTATTTGAGATCATTCCTATTCCTCTCATCCATACCCTCTAACTAAAAAAAGAACTTGTGTCTGCCAGTTGGTGGCCTGACCTTAAACCATGTTTAATTAATTAGCAGTCTTCTCCAACTGTCATCCGGCCTCACTTGCCTAGGCTGTAACCGCAGATCAGTACATTACTGAAGGAGAGACTCCAACCATGAACTTTTTGGTCCATTGAGCTGCAGTGACTCAACAGCTCCCTCATCTTTCCACTTGTGCCCAAAACCACATCACTCCTGCCAACATAGGCCAACTTTGACTTCCCAGACTTAGATCAACTTTCTCAAAGTGTGTTTGACAGATTAGTGCACTGCAAGTAACTGGTATTTGTAAAAACATATTCTAGGGTCCTATTCTCAGAGATTCTGATAGAGTAGTTTTGTGATAAGGCTTAAGAATATGCACTTGAACATATTCTTCTTATTGAATCTCATACTCATTAGATTTGGACCCATTGATTGATGACGCTGATGCAATTAGGAAATAAAATCTAAATCCTTTCGAACCCAACTACTGCAGTGAAAAACCAAGATGGAAATAATTCAGTTGGCTGGTAATTCATTTAATGTGAATATTAAACACTCAGGAAGCTTGTTAAGCATACACATCCCTGGGTCCCACCCCCAAACCAAAGGATTTATAATTCTATGTTGGCCCTGGGCATCTGTATGTTCAGAAGGCACCTGTATGTCATTTTCATGTATTTTGACAATTGAGATCTAGTGCACTAGCTCAATTGCTTCAAGGTACCCAGTAGCTGAGACAGTAAAAGAGGTTACTTGCAAAAGACCCAGGAACCTGCTTCCCATTTTTGGAGCCCACATATTTTAAAGAACAAAGCTATACAAAGCAAAGTCAGTCAGAAAGAGAAACATAAATATGGGACAATTTCACATATATGAGTAATAAGGAAACAAAGGGGATGAACTGACAAAGAAAAATAATCATAAACTAGCAGACAATGATAATCAAACTGAGGTTTCTGAGGTTAACAGTGAGAGGGGAAGAAAAAAGGGCCAAGGATATAAGCGATTGTTGTGGGGAATATATAATGAAATTAAGCATGCCTGTATGGACACTAAAAAATAAAAATGGGACAAAGCTATGCACATTATTTAAGTGCATAAGGTACTTTATACTGAATGTTTGGAGTAAACATTCTACAGATTTTCGGGATGTAGTGAAGCAAACCTTTGAATATTATGGAAGAAGGAGGTAATTAAAAGATACCAGGTGAGAGGTAGCTCATGACAGGTCTTAGGATAGCCAAGTGTTTCTGCATCTGGCCTAAACACCCCCATCTCTCTGTTTTCACAACAAACCCTGCCTCCATCATGAAGGGGTAAGGAAATCTTAAGGCGGAAGCAACTATCCACATGGAGAAAGTACAGTTCTGTCCTTGGCCATTCTAACCGATCCTATCAGTTCTATAAAAAATCAACAGAATACCCTCTGCCTAGTTCCAGGAGCAAAGTAGGACAGTGACAAAGAAAGAACTATTTTGGAGTTTTTTAGTCTGGGTCATTAAAATAGAATTGAGTGTCTTGCATTTGGGTAAATAAGAGTTGAGAAGTGGTTTTGAATCAGGCCCCAGGAACATCCATGCATGCCCAGGCACACCCCGCCATGGTCAGACACACCTAACTCCTAGAAGAATATGAACCAAAGTTAGCACTTCACAGACAACACTAGATTGAAATTTAACCTATCATCAGTTGATGAACTTTCTACCAGAACTGTACTGACTGAAAACCTCACTTTCATAAAGTGAACCTGAGTGTGAACTAGCCCTCCTTTTTGTACAGATATGTGCTCCCCACCCTGGGCAATTTGAACACACAACTAGAATGCTTCTTGGGTCTGTGTTACCCAGGCTACAATCATAAATCACTAATAAATAATTTTCCCTTGATTTGATTTGATTTCATTTGATTTTTTTTTTTGGTTTACAACAGCCATTTCAAACGGCCCCATGTATTTCCACACCATCTGCTACTAGTCTGTGCTCATCAGTTGCAGTAATCCATTTATACAGGCAGGTGTCATGCTTTCCTGGAAAAAGAACTACTTCCATCCCACCCCACTGAAATCATGGTGGTCAGCATGGTCATTTTATATTTATACTTATTTTGAAAGAACAGCCAGGAAGGTTTGCAACAATGAGACAAAAATTACCCCTGTTCATTTTAAGAGGAGGAAAACCCCAATTTTTCATAATTTGGCAAGTTGTGTTTCAGAGCATAGGCCCTGAACAATGTTCATTGCCTTGAGGGAACCTCTCATTGCCCAGACTGAGCAATAGCCATAGAAAGCAGAAGATGCCCAGCTTGTGGGTAGATGGAAATCATTGAGATACAAAGAGTGCTCAGTTTTGTTGCAGTTTTGGATGTAAACAGTGATATCTTTGAGTTATATCATGATTTAGCAGAAAACAATGAATCAGAATCTACCAACTTGCGTTTTTTATATTTTTCTTTGATCCTCAATCCCATAAATACTGATCAAAGCTGCATTCTTGAGAGAGTGATTTGAACGCTCTGCTTCCAGTCTCTTACCAGATGACAGTGCATTAAATTGGTTCTGTGCAAAACTTGGTGACTATCAGTTTGACCCATGCACTTACAGTTGTAAGACACAACTCAAACACAGTGTAACAATTCCACTGGAAACTGGTAAAAAGGGAACTGTCCTGCTCCCAGGGCAGTTCATTTGCCTAGGTTGGGCTCAGGTGCACCCACTCACGCAGGCCCACACCCCACTCCAGGTGACGCCATCAGGTATGAGTGGAGGCCTGCAGAAGTCTATCACTAAGGGGAGGGCGGAGAAACCTGATGACTCTTTCTTTTTTACCTTGCAGTATCTTTCTATCAGCACAATGTAGTGGTATTTTTACTAGGGTAGAAAACTAAGCCCTCACTCCTTGCCCAGCAGGCAAGTTTGGCTGCTTGAATAGAAAAGGGAATAGATAAGGTTGCTATGGGACTGGGGCCATAAGACCAAACACCTGGCCCAAAAATGCAGAAAAAAGGCCAAGACACTTTCTGTGTAGAAAAGGTTTATGCCCAAGACCAGACATCCCAGCGGATAACAGGTTCTAAAAGCGAGCCTCAAGCCCTTCTTGAGGTGCAGACAACCTCTCAACTGCTCTAGTCTTGCCCACTGCTCCTCTCAGCGGTGTATTTCAATAAAGCTGGCTTTCTTGTTCTCTAGTGTCTCGGTGAATTCTCTCACCCTCATGCCTCTAGCCTCCTGATTTCTCCTCTCCACATGCTTGTCTGTTTCTAGCTCTCTGGTCTAGAGTTTTCTCTGTCTCTCCATCTCTGTCTCTCACTCTGTTGCTTTCTCTGTCTTTGCCTCTCTCTGTCCCCTCACCCTTCCCCTTCTTCTGCTTGACACTGTCAATCTTTCTCTTTTTTTCCCAACAGCCTTTTTTGTTTTCTGTCGGTATGTCTTTTACTTGACCGGCATTGTTGTCTCCTGCCCATTTTGGTTTCTCTGACACCTGCCCTTGTCCTACCGGGAAGTTAATTTCTGAAGCTCTTTCAAAGCCTCCCTTAAACTGTAACGCAAAGTAGAGCTTTATTGGACCTTTTCCTGTTGGAACTCAGAAGTCTAACATCTGAAAACCTTGTAACTCAGGAAAGTCAACTTTTTAGAGACAGGTTACATCTTGCCTACGGTAAAGAGTCTGAATAGAAATCCTCAGATACTTTGAATGTTTAATTTACATGATAAGGCATAAAGCTATAAAAGGTGACCCAAAACAGCTAATCAAAATAGCAATTCTAATTTCTCTAGCTTTGTCTTCAAAGATAAGGGCATGTTAGAAAGCAAACAAAAAGATCTAGAAAATCATTGACCACTTGGCACCTTGCCCAGGAGTCTCTGGACTCATATGTAAGTATCAAATGAATTGAAACTAAAGACACAAAAAATAATGCCAACAGAAACTGATAATGCCAACTGAAAACGGTGTGCTGTGAGACAATAGTCTTGTACATGTTAATTTGTTTAATCTCCAAATATTTTATGGGGATGAAAACTGAGGCTGAGGGTGTTTAATTAATTTCATGATCAGTAATACCTAAAGAGAGGGAGATTGGGTTTGAACCCAAGTGTGGTTTGATTCCTGGTTTGGGCCTTGACCGCTCCAGCTTTTCTCAGATTTGACAAGTTTTGGAAGTTCTGTGCATGGGTGCTCATTAACCCTTCCAATTACTTAATCTCTCCCTAAATTTACCACACCCCATGGAAAGGGAAGGACATTGGTTTAACAAATGACCCAGGTGCTTCTTATCTTTAGGCTTGTTCGGGAAACCAAGTAGTCCACTAAAAGCTTCCCTAGATACGGTTAAAGGAGAGGAGTTCCATTTCCCTGCTACTTACTGGCTCCCCTTTGCCCAGGCCAACTCCATTCGATCCCTGTAGTGCTAACAAGGCACAGAGCAGGTTTTCTATGATCTGGGCAAACGGGAAAGGAGGAGTCCTGAAGCCCTCAGTCACTTTTAATGTTTTTCTACAGCATTTGTAAGAGAGGCAACCAGGTGCAGGGCAGGCTGGCAGCCTCATAGGCCCTGGCGAGTCTTTACTCTCGGTCTCTGTGCTGCACCCCGCTGCACGGCCCTCTGCTACCAAACTCCGTTCTCTTTTCTCTGCTGACTCTGCTCTTGTATGCTCAGCCTCCAGGCCCAGGTGTGCCCACTCATGCATGCCCACACCCTACTTCAGGTGCCCACCATCAGGCACTAGTGTGGGACCTCGGGGTGGGGGGGCGGTCTATCATTGATGGAGGGCGGAAAAACCTGGTAACTTTCTATTCACCCTACAATGCCTTTCTATTTTTTTCTCCCTAGAGAATCGAAATTAACCTTCTTTCAATCTACCATTAAAATAGATTAGAATATTAAAAGCAGTCCTTAGATCTAAGGCATCCTATAGGGGAGGAGGGGGAGAGTACAGTGGACTATGATGGTCTCTTGGTGCTTTGGTGGTGGGAGAGCTATGGTGACCACACCTAAAGGGGGAAATCCCACACTGAAAAAATTAACGAGGCTGTATAATGGTGTGTAGAGACAGGAAGACTCAGGGAGCAGGTTCTCCATGGAGCGCTGCGCAGACAGGTCAAAAGGAGGAGGCCTGGAGCCCTCGGTGGCTTTTTAGGCTTTTAATTATCTTTTGTGAGACAACCAGGTACAGGGAAGGCTGGGGGGCTGGGGTCCGGGAGGCTGGCAGGCCTCACAGCCCCCGACAAATCTTCACTCTCTCTGGGCTCTCTGGCGTTCTCTCGTGGCCTTTCTGTTGCACCCCAAACAGTCTTCTGCCATTGCCCTCTGTTCTCTGCTCCCTGCCACTGTTTCTGTTTCTGCTGCTTCTGCCGCTTATAAGCCCAGCCTCTGGCTCAGATGCGCCCACTCATGCAGGCCCACACCCTACCCCAGATGCCTGCCATCAGACACAGGTGCAGCCTGCAGAGGACTATCCTTGACGGGTGGGCAGAAAAACCTAATGACTCTTTGGTTTACTGTACATAGTAGTACTATTAGTGGGCAGAATGAGGGACACTCCCGGACCCCCAAACCTGCAGGCTCTAAATGGATTCTGCTATCTGCCACATAAAGACAAAACATAGTCTTAGTGTGTTAGATCTTTAGCAGAAAACAACTTTATTTAAGACTTATTTTTATTTATTTATGTATACAAGAGCTGGGGTGTTGGCCAGAGGTGTGGGGGGTGGGGGTGAGAGGACTCACCAAAGACAGAGTGGGGAGCAGAAGAGGCAGATCTACTGAAATACACTGTTGAGGGGAGCAGCGGGCGAGACTGGAGAGGTCTGCTATGCCATGTTGGTCAGATCCCTGGCCCAGAATGGAACTCATGCTTCAGTGGCTGGCAATAGCTTGATAGTGCTGAGACTTTAACCCCTGTGCCACCAGGGAGGACCAGAAAAGAACTTTAATACAACTAGTGTGCAACAGAGAATTAGTGTGCAGTAAAGAGAAGAGAATGAATGTAGTTAAAATAGTTTCCCCAAGAAACACCCAAAGTTACCCATCCCATCGTGGGTAAATGTCCAGGCAAGCAGGGTTAGCCCAAAGCAAGACCACTGAGGCCCAATAGCTTGCCATAAGTCTAAGGCACATTCAGGTGGGGAACCACAGGAAACTTGCAGAAGGAGCCAGGCAAGACTAGAAGGAAAAGAGTAAAGTTAAAAGCCTGATCAAGATAAAGGCTGCCATTGTCAGCCTCCCCACGGGTCTCTCACTCACATGTTTCAGGTGTCTTCTTCATGTCCCCCAAGTCCCAAGTACAAGTCCAAGGCCAAGAAGCAAGCATGGCTTCTTCACATGTCTCTCTGCACTATGTGCCTCCTCCAGATTTTCTCCTACTTCTTTCTTTCTTTCTTTCTTTCTTTCTCTCTCTCTCTCTCTCTCTCTCTCTCTCTCTCTCTCTCTCTCTCTCTCTCTCTTTCTTTCTTCTCTCTCTCTCTCTCTCTCTCTCTCTTTCTTTCTTCTCTCTCTCTCTCTCTCTCTCTTTCTTTCTCAGTATTTTTCTAGCTTTCCCTCCCTACGGAGCTCCACCCTTTCTTGGGTTGGGCAGGGAACATGGAACCTCCCTTTCCATGGATATCACACCATTAAAGTATTTCATTAATAAAAAAAATAGATTACAACATATAGAATAAATAGAATAAAATATTCTTTATCAAATCCTATTGTTTAGATGTACAGAAATATTCACTCTAAAGGTGTGTAACATTTGAATTGAATTTAGGCCAAAGTTAATAAATAAATGGAGCTTTTGATGGAATAAAAGTGAGTATAAAAGTAGATCCTTTTGGTTTGAGGGGGAGGGAGGATAAGGGGGTGGAATGTGATACTCTTAAAAATCATACCATGTAGGTGATTGATTATTACCACTCTTTAAAACTCAGCCCTTATTATAAAAGGGCTATCTTTCAATTAGTAGAATGGACATGACAGCAATAACAGTAAGCACCAAGAAGATGTAAAGGCTGAAAATGCAAAAATGTCTTACCATATATTGATTGTCTGATTCTATGCTAAATGATTTACATGAATCATCTCGTTGAATACTTACAATAAATTTGTGAAGTACTTACCTTAGTATTCTGCATTTTACAGCTGATGAGAATGTGTTCAGATCTTGTCCAAGATCTGAAATTCCAACCTCGGTTTGACTGCAGTTTGTGCCCTTAACCTTCTGCTGCACGGCTTCCACTATAAATAAGTCAAAGAAAATTTTCGGGAAATTTACTGATTATAAATCCCTAATTAGATAGTAAAGGATGTTTTAGATTTAGCATTTAGAAAAATGTTTTGAGTTTATTACTTTGTAGGGAAAACACAGTGTTATTCTACCAAAATGGTATCTTGGAGAAAGACACTGATTTGATTCAATATGGCATTTCCTGTGTTCTTATCTTCTTAAGCTTATCAGCAGCTAATTCCTAAATAGTCAGCTAGGGCACCATTTAGAGCAATTGTTTTTAATTCATTATGACTTCAGAATCCTTTTTCTGAATCCCTAGAACCCAAAATTTATAGACTTTAAAATACATTATAAAAATTTACTTTATGTGGTCCTTCCTGGTAGCGCAGGGATCAAAGTCTCAGCGCTATCAAGCTATCATCAGCCACTGCTGCATGAGTTCAATTTCCAGCCAGAGAGCTAACCCACATGGCGCAGCAGACCTCTCCAGTCTCGCCTGCTGTTCCCTTCAACAGTGTATTTCAGTAGATCTGCCTCTTCTGCTCCCCACTCTGTCTCTGGTGAATCCTCTCACCCTCTGCACTTCTGGCCTACACCTCAGTTCTTGTATGCATAAACAAATAAAATAAATCTTTAAAAAAAATTTTTTTTGGTGGTCAAAAATTCCTCCAAAGTAGAGTGATGAGAAGAGCAAGCATGAAGACATTGTTTTCTTTCTTAAATTCCCTGTTTCTGAAATTTTCCTCCACTCCATTATACAAGGAAGAATAATAGTGTTGTATGATACAATAAAAAATCTCAAATTGAAAGTACAAGATATTTGATATATATGTATAAATAGCATGTCAACAATTCTTTTCATCTCATAAAGACCTACCAAAATTATATATTCTTAAATAAAAGTCTAGCAGGTTTTAAATATCTGAATACTTTAAATCTCCAAATTTAGAATCCCTTTCTTCTACCAAAACTGTACAAATAAGAATAAACCAGAATTTTTAAAAAAGCTTTAAAATTTCAAGTGGTTATCAAAATGACTAAATTTACTACATGAATCATTGACTGATTTATACAACTTAGTGAATTCACATAAGAAAACGCTTTTTTTTTTTTTTACATACAGCTGGGGTACAGGCCAGAGGCGCGGAGTGGTGAGAGGCTTCACCAGAGGCAGAGTGGGGAGCAGAACAGTCAGATCAGAAATACACTGCTGAGGGGAGCAGCGGGCGAGGCAGGAGAGGTCTGCCGCACCATGTGGGATTCTCCCCGGCCGGGTGTCGAACTCGCGTCGCCGCTGCCGACAGCTCCACAGCGCAGCGCTTAACCGCTGCGCCACCAGGGAGGCCCCAGAAAACGCTTTTTTACATATGTCTGATACTGACTTTTTGCAAAATTGTTTTTATTTTTAACAAAGCAATACACAAAGTGGGTGGAAATGTAATCAGATACTAGATTATATTTGTTTATAGCTGCCCTCTCTCCCAGTTCCATTCTTAGTTGACAACCACTTTAGAATATTTTAGGTTGTAGCTCTTCTCCTTACTCATGTGTTAAGCTAATAACACGTTTTCTATAAGTCCTATATTCCCATCATTCAAATTATGGACGTTTTGTTAATATTGCTTCATCTAGAATGCTTTCCCCTCTTTTTTCCTACAGTTTTTTTTTCAGGTTTTATCTCCCTAACTAATCAGTCTGTGAGGCAAGTGACAAGTGTGACTTTTGCTCCAATGTCCAGTTCCTCCATTCCTTGCTCAATACCTGAAAATTATGCCTTTTTTGTTTGTAGAGGGGATATCATAGATTGCTGGGAAAACAGGAGATGAACTGGAATCTGTAATGCTGTACCACATTTTTCGTAAATGACATTAATTTTATATTTTTTGTAAAATTCACAATATCATGTATCTGATACAATATCATGTATCAGATACAATATCATGTATCTGAAATGTCCAATTTGACAAGTTTTAAAATATGTATACATCTATGAGAGTAATGAACACATCATTTCCCCAAAATGTTGTTTCATATCCTTCTGCCACTCCATATACACCTTCCTCAATCTGAAAACCACTGATATGCTTCCTGAATCTATTGATTAGTTGTCATTTTTTAGAGTTTTAAATAAATGGAATCATATAACGTTGCTCTTTTTTTTCTGTTTCTTTTTCATTCTGTAAAATTATTTTGAGATTTATACATAATATTGTGTAGATTCTAGTTCTTTTATTTTCTTTGCTGAATAGCTGTCCATTGAATGAACATACAAGTTAGTTTATTCTTTCACCTCTTGATGGATATTTAGATCATTTCCAGTTTTTAGTTATTCCAAATAAAGCTGTTACAGACATTCATTTATAAGTCTTTGTATGAACACATGCTTTCTTTTCTTTTGGGCAAATATATAGGATTGGAATGGCTAACTTGTATGCTAGGTTGATGTAAATTTTTTAAGAGACCACCAGATTGTTTTTCCAAGGTAATTGCACCATTCTATACACATGCAATGTACAAGAGTTTCAATTCCTCCATATCCTGGCATTTATGATTAATCTTTTTAATTTTAATCATTCTAATAGGTACAAAATAGTATCTCATTGTGGTTTGCTTTGCATTTTCCAGAAGACTAATGTTATTAAGCAGCTTTTAATGTACCTGTTAGCCACCGTTATATATTTTTTGGGTGAAGTTTCTATTCAGATTATTTTTCTATTGTTTTAGGAGTTTCAAAACCACCCTCAAGTTTTCCAATTTACTAAAAGAATTTACAAAATTCAACAACAGGTTTTACTCATTGTTAACAATTGTTACAGAAAGAGTACATAAACCAAGAGCAGCAGGAACAAGATATCCACTGAGTGGAATCCAGAGTAGTTAAGCAGTTTTCCAATTTCTTTACCACGTGGTGTCACACAGGACAAACTTTTTCTCTGGGTGCGAAGTGCTGAGACATTATGTGAAGACTGTACAGGGAAGCCTAAGTTTCAGAGTTCAAAGTTTTTATGGAGGACTGGGCACATAGGCACATCCTGCCGGGAAACCAACTACGGCAACCAAAGCTCAGGATCCCAGCTATGAAATTGCATGTACATCATAAGTCCTGATGATTGTGCAAAGCAATCCTGACAAGATAGTTGAGCATGGTCCATTTCTTCAGGTATACACAATAAAATCCTCAATTGTCAACACAAAGAATCCACATCTCCAGAAGTTGTCCAACTTTTATTGTATCCAAGTTCTCTTAGATATTTGAGGAGTGTGCAACAAGGTCTGCTGTATTAACTCTTTACTTACACAGATTTGATTTTCATTTTATTTATTATAAGTATTATTACTAATATTTAAGAACTTATATAAATTCTTGAAATATTTTGGATACATTTATCAAATATATATCTTGCAAATATTTTCTCCCAATTCTTGGCTTATACTTTTATTTTTTAAGGATTAGATTTGGAGGAGGAGTTGAAGACACAGGAAAAAAATAAACTCAGTTTTTTACATTGAGTTATGAGGGATACTTATAAACAATTAAGTAGAACTCTCAGTAGACCATTGGAAATATGGACCTGGAGTTCAGGAAAGAGATGTAGGTTAGAGTCACTGAAATTCATTGATAACAATGAATCCTATGGGTGATAATTGAAGCCATGGTCATGGATGATGTTGTCCAAGGAATGTATAGAGTAGGAAAGAGGAAGACAACAAAACCCTGAGCAATATCAAGATAAAAGAATGAGACAGAAAAACTTGTTACTATGTGATAAGTACCATAATAAAGATGTGATGAGATGCCTAGTGACTCAATTATGACTGATCAAGTTAGTGGGGAGAAGTTATAAAAGATCTTGCTTTGATTTAGATACTGAAGGATATATAGAAGTATGCCAATGGGATGGTGGGCAGGAAGGCAGACAGACTCACCTATTTTACTATGAAAGCAGAGGACTTCAAATGAGCTTTCTCAACAATCCCAAAACTCATATATTGGTACTAGAGCAGTGCTCCTCAAAGTGCGATCAACAATTCACTTGCATGAGAATCACATAAGTACTTTATCAAAATGAGTTTTATTGGATTCTACCTCAAATCTACTGACTCAGAATCACTTGGGCTAGGGGTACTGAGCAACCTGCATTTTAAACAAGTTCTCTGAATGATTCTTAAGCTGATGGTTTCTACTTTAAATTTTGTACAAACTAGGGTATGACCATGGAAACCTCCAGCTATGAAGTCAAAGAATTGTGACCTCCAAGTTACTACTCTCTTCTTGCCAATTTTAGCAGAAAGATCTAGTGGGAAAACTGGAAGAACAGGGAGGATTTGCAAGAGTATCATTGATTCGAACTGTTTTCCTCATTTGAAATGAAAAATGAAACAGATAAAACTAATAGCAGAACAGTTTTCCCCTAAGCTGGTTCAGAAGTCAACCAGGAACACATCAACTGATTTAGTTCATTGAATGTGGTCATTAAAACAACAATATATCTATGAATTCCCTGATTTTGTTTTCACTTTTCAGCTGATTATCTGGCACTTTATACTCATTCAGCCTTAATGAATTTATCTTACCTGAATTCACTAAATGTTTAGTCTGTCATTTGATCAATATTCCAGGAATAAAGATTTCAATGTTTTTATCCTAAAAAGAGGAAATCTCAAGTCATTTTCTACTATTTAGTCAGAAAATGTTTCTAGGACTTCACTAAAAAAAACCCAACTATGTTTGGAAATACATTATTTGAAGTACATTATGAAATAGATTACTGTTGAGAATTAATTCATTTGTGTCTTTATGGAATACCAGAGATGCACTCTCAAGGTAAATTTGATGATGGCCCATGAATATTCTGCTGCATGTAGATTTATTATTCTTCTCAGAAATTGGCTTATATGTTTTGTTATTTTGTCCAAACAACTATCAATGTGGTTCTCCTGAGCTGGATATATCTTGCTAGAAATATGCTATCTAACTTCAAAGGATTGAAACATATTACTTTGTTTTGAGAAAAGCTGTGAATATTTCTATTCATTCCTTGTAATTTTTCTAAAAAAAAATCATATAAAAACAATTGCCTCCTTTGAAAAGACTACCATATGAGGTCTTTTCCTGTGATAAAATTAAGTCAATGCTGATTTCAAAATTAAACAAAATTAAACATGATAAGATTTCATAAAAGAACGAGCTCTTCTCTTTGTACATCTAGTAATTCTATTCATCATTCATAGGTTTCTAAGATACATTTCATATCAGAAGTCCCAACTGGCTCATATATTGTGCTTGTAAGTTAATAATGCATGGGAGGCAGATGATAGCCCCTAGTTAAAAAATGCTAAGTTAGAAAATGCTTTAGAAAGTATAAGGGGTGGTCCTCCTTGGTGGTGCAGGGGTTGAAGACACAGTGCTATCAAGCTATCGCCAGCCACTGCAGCATAAGTTCAATCCCTGGCCAGGGAGCTAACACATATGGTGCAACAGACCTCTCCTGTCGCCCACTGCTCCCCTCAGCAGTGTATTTCAGTAGATCCGCCTGTTCTGCTCCTTACTCTGTCTCTGGTGAATCCTCTCACCACCACCTCCCATACCTCTGGCCTACACCCCAGTTCATGTATGCACAAATAAATAAATCTTAAAAAAAAAGAAAGTATAAGAGGTATGATGGGAAAAGAAAATGTCACTCGTACTGTCATTCTACCCAGGAGCTGAAGGGATAATTTAAAAAACAAAGAGCCATGAAACCTAGAGAGAGGAGAGCCAGAGAATACTGGAGTGTCAATGTATGCACAGATTTATGTAAGGAAAGGTACTAGAGAAAAGAAATAATGGGTCATTAAATGTGGGTATTACATATTTTGTAGAGGAGAAGAGCTAATGTAGTGTATATAAATATTCCTATCAAGCCATGATATATCTTTTCTTTTTAATTTATGAAATTAAAAAGAAAACAATCTTTTAGTTATTGTATTAATTTGCTAGCTATTGTATTAAAGTACCACAGACTGGGTGGCTTTAACAGAAATATTCTCTTACAATTTTGGAGTCTGGAAGTTTGAGTTCAAAGGTTGACAGTGTTGGTTTCTTCTGAAGCCTCTGTACTTGGCTTATAAATGGCCATCTTCTCCCTGCTTCTTCATAGAATTGTCCCTCTCTCTGTGTGTCTGGGTCCTAATCTATTCTTAGAAAAACATGAGTCATATTGGATTAGGGTCCACCCTTATGAACTCATTTTAATTTAATTGCCTCTTTACAGACCACATCTGCAAATGCAGTCATATTTTGAGATACTGTGGGTTGGGACTTCAACATATGAATTTTGCAGGGAAAGGATTCAGCCAACAACAGTTAGTAATTCAGATTTACACCTACACAGATTTAAAAAATGGTCATTATAAATATATATCATCTAACATAATTTAAGGATCTGATTTTTGGCACTATCTAGCTGATAGTGAGTTACATTTAGAAATTTCTGATCTGCCTGGGGAGTACCTACTGTGTTCCAGATACTGGCATAGGAGCTAGGACTAGAAAGACAAAGAAAATACATTTCTTGCCCTTGAGAAATTTGTAGCCTGGAGGGGCAAGAGTATAAACAAGTACAATAAAATATTCTAAATATTATTATAGAGAAAATGTAATGCTGAAGGAGAAAATTCACCTATATCCATCGTGAACCAACTAAGATAAAGAAATGTATAAAGTCCTAGAATACTGTCTCATAAATACCGCTCCATAAACTATTAGAACTTACTATTTTTAACACTTATTCAATTTATTCATCTATGTAGTTGAATTTTAAAATTCATATTTTAAATTTCATATTTTGAAATATTTTTAAATTTAAATATTTTTAAATTTAATATTAACTTTAATTAAATTTTAAATTTGAATTTGAATTTAATATTTAATATTTTTTAATTTATATTAAAAATTTTAAATTTAATTTTCTTCTTTTTAAAATTAATTTATTTTCTTACATTGTTGCCAATTTTTGAACAATATTTTATTTGTCACCATAGTTCTCCCACCACGACAGCACCCACCACCCATCTCCCGCAACCCTTATGCTCATCTCTCCCCTGGTTTGTCACCTACATCGTTTTTATGTCTAAAGTCTTAAAACTCATCTGATGTAGATACATTTTTAAATAATTTCTATAATTCTCTGTTGATATCTGTGGGAAGAAAATTCAGCAGAAATATGTTAGTATTTTTTTCATAACAAGATAGTCATGACCTTGCAGAGCATGTTATTCAAATTAAAAATCAGTCTAAGGCCTCCCTGGTGGCGCAGCGGTTAAGCGCTGTGCTGTGGAGCTGTCTACGACTGCGACACAAGTTCGATGCCCGGCCGGGGAGATTCCCACATGGTGCGGCAGACCTCTCCTGCCTCAGCCCGCTGCTCCTCTCAGCAGTGTGTTTCCATTGATCTACCTGTTTGGCTCCCCACTCTGTCTCTGGTGAACCCTTTCAGCGCCCCAAGCCTCTGGCCTGTACCCCAGCTTGTATGCATAAATAAATAAATCTTTAAAAAAAATTAAAAAATTAAAATCAGTCTAGATAGGATACTAAATGCTTAGCCATCCTTGAACACACGGTTATATATAAGAACTCAGAATCCAATAGGAGTTAAAACAACTAAAAATATACAGGAATTGTTTGCCAAGAATTAGAGCAATCCCTAATAAGAAACATGGTACAAAAGAAGAAAGATAAGATATCCTAACTTAATATTAAGTACAATTTCACTTAGATTGCAGGTATCTCTCATAAAAGTTATGATAGACTTAAAGGAGCATCCAGTGCATTCTAAATTATGCCTCATAATACCACAATTTTTCCTGATAACCAAGTATAAATTGATCACAATTCTCTATATATACCAGTGCGTCTTAATTATAGGTACCTGTTTAGTCATTCAAAGATACTAACAGGAGTAAAAAGAGAGGTTTTAGGCCAGCAAATGCCACCAAAGTCAGAGAATTGTAAGTAGAGATGTGTATTCTAATATGATTCTAAAAACAAAAAGAAATATGGTATGAAAAATGCTAATAACTTAAGGACAATGTTGTGAAGAGTTGTTAAATCCATTCCATAAAGAAAACAATTTTGGCCTCCTATTGATTTCTTCTTCCTTGGTTTTGTTGAAGTAAAACACATAACTATATGATTTCACTTTGAAAAATCTAAAATGAGAAATTTGAGCTAAGTTTTATGGTCCTTGTCAAGAACTTTAAAGGGTCTGTGATTTTACCTATATACAAGTTAAGAAATTAGTCAGCCACAGCTTCACAGAGGCTGGCAGAAGACATATGACTCCAGTGGCAGAGTCAAAAACTAGTTTATTAACATCAGAACTAGCAATTGCTAAAGTATAAACATTACACCAGTCTCCTGTGTACTAATTCCCATAGGGTTATGCAAAGGGGGCTAGAAGATGCCTGCCATGCAGTGGGGTACCTTTTAAGAGAGGAATCCTAAATTTATCATTTATAATGGGCAGTAAGCTCTGGAGGGAAATACTGTCTCTGTTTTCCATGACTGTTCATTTAAAAATAATTTTTTAAGAAATGTAATTCACATATAATAACCCTGTCTCAAAGTATACAATTTAGTGGTTGTATGTAAATTCGTAAGTGGGTTGTAATTATCACCACTCTTTAATCCTATTATATTTTTATCAGCTGAAAAAGAAATCATATCCATTAATAGTCATTCCTAAGCCCCCTGCCCCCAAGCCCCTGGGAACTATGTCTCTATGTCTTCTGGACAAGTCAAGTAAATAGAATTGTACAATGTGACCTTTTGGTGATAAGCTTCTTTCACTCAGTGTAATACTTTCAAGTTCATCCATGTTGTAACATAAATTAGTTTTTTATGATTAGTTAATCATTTTTTATGATTGTTAATCATTTTTTATGATTGAATAATATGGGTAAAACACATTTTATTTTTCCACTCATAAGTTGATGGACATTTCCACTAATAAGTTCCAACTTTTTTTTTTTCCTAAAGATTTATTTATTTATGCATACAAGCTGGGGTACAGGCCAGAGGCGTGGGGCAGTGAGAGGGTTCACCAGAGACAGAGTTGGAGCAGAACAGGAAGATCGACAGAAGTACATGGCTGATGGGAGCAGTGGGTGAGGCAGGAGAGGTCTGCCGCGCCATGTGGGAATCTCCCTGGCAGGGAGTCGAACTTGCATCGCTGCTGCTGACAGCTCCACAGTGCAGCACTTAACCACTGCACCACCAGGGAGGCCCCCTAAGTTCCAACTTTTGACTGTTATGAATAATAATGACATGAATATCCATGTATAGGTTTTTGTGAGGACATATATTTTCTAGTTTCTTGAGTGAATAAGAATGAAATTGCTGAGTCATATGCAGCTCTATATTGTAACTTTTTGAAAAACTGCCAAGTTTTTCCAAAGCAGTTGTATCTTTTGATATTCCTACCAAATATGTATGAGGGTTCTATCCCCCACATCCTTGACAACTTGTTATTTCCTGTCTTCTTAATATAGCCAACATAGTATGAGGTAATATTGCATTGTGGTTTTGATTTGCATTTTCCTAATGACTAATGATATTGAACATCTGTTCATGTGGTTATTGACCATTTTCTTCTTTGAGATATGTCTATTCAAATATTTTGCCATTTATACATTGGTTTATTTGTCTTTTTATTTTTTGGTTATAAGAGTTTCTTATAAACCTTTGATACTGGATCCTTCTCAGATACATAATTTACAAAAATTTTCTGTGGGTTATCTTTTTTACTTTCTAGAGAGTGTTCTTAGAACAAAAGTGTTTAATGAAGTTCAAAATTTATCTTCCTTTTTTTTTTGGTTGCATGTCTTTTGGGTGTTATAGACAAGAAATCAAGATCAGGAATATTTACACTGTTTTCTTCTAAATTTTTATTGATTTAGTTTGCATTTAGGTATTTGATCCATTTTGAATTAATTTTTGCATATGATGTGAGGTAGATATCCAGTCTCAGTCTTTTCATGTGTATACCCAATTGACTCAGCAACATTTGATGAAAACACTACAGGCAGATCTCCTGAAATACACTCCTAAGGGGAGCAGCAGTGGGCAAGACAGGAGAGGTTTGTAGCACCTTATTGGGTCAGCTCCCTGGCTGGGGATCAAACTCAGGCCAGCATGGTGATAACGCTGCGACTTAACCCTTAATTTAAATGTAATGCCTAAAACTAAAAATTCTAGAGGAAAACATAGGAGAAAATCTTTGTGAACTTGTATTAAATTCATATACAATATACAGTCCATAAAATAAAAAAATGGGTAAATTAGACTTCATCAAAATCAAAAATCTCTAATTTTTAATATATATATATTTTTATTGTTATTTATGTCTTTTACATTTTGTATTCCCCTTGGGTAGCCCACCACCAATTCACCCGTGATCCATCTCCATGGTCCCTTGTGTTCCTTTCTGGACAGCCACATGCAAAAAAATGAAGCTAGACTACTACCTCACACCCTGCACAAAAGTCAACTCAAAATGGATAAAAGACCTGGATGTAAGACCTGAAACCATAAAATGTATAGAAGAAAATATAGGTGAAACTACACGACATACATCTCAGCAAAATCTTGAAGGACACATCCCTCAAAGCAAAGGAAGTAAAAGACAAGATAAACAGATGGGATTATATCAAAATAAAAAGCTTCTGTACAGCAAAAGAGACATTAACCAAAACTAACAGACACCCTACCAACTGGGAAAAGATCTTTGCACACAATACATCTGATAAAGGACTGATAACAAAAATTTACAAGGAACTCACACAACTCAACAAAAATCTCTAATTTACAAATGTCACTGTTCAGAGAATAAGAAAACAAGCCAAAGGTTAGGAAAAAAATATGTGCAAAGCATCTATTTGATAAAGGACTTGCATTAAGAATACAAGAGGAATCTCAAAACTCAATAATGAGAAAACCATCAGTTCAATTAAAATATTTAAGCAGAGTTCACAAAAGATAATTTGACAGGAAATAAGCATGTGAAAAGTTGCTCGACATCATTAGTCAGTAAGAAAATACAATTTAAAATCACCACCTACCAATAGTCATTTATTAGGATGGATAAAAAAATATGGCCTTAATATGTTTGCCAAGGATGTAGAAACAACTGGAACTTTCATACTGGTGGGATTGTAAAATGACACAACTTTGAAAAACAGTTTGGTAGTTTCTTTTTTGATATCTACAACACATTTTTATTCGTGACACATTTTTAACAGTTCTGTTGAGTTCTATTACTTAAAAAAATAGTATGAATCTAAAAGAATATTTTGATACATATTAAATATTCACATACTCATGAAACCATCACTACAATTGAGATCATTTCCGTATACACCAGCTCCAGAAGATTTCTCTGTCGTTCTCTAATCCCTCCTCTTTATCCCACAGTCTCCTTCTACTGAGGCCAGGAAATCATTGATTCCTTTAGTCACTGAGTTATTTTGCATTCCCAAAATATTATGAATGTGGAATTATATAATATGCACTATTTTTTGTCAGTTTTTTCCCTTCAGTATAAGTATTTTGCGAAATTAACCAATTCTTTGCATATTAGTTTTCATCTTCTTTGGCTAAAGTAATTCAATTGTAGGATGCACCATAATTTTGGCAGTGTTTTAAAAAGTTAAACATGTACATACTATGTGACCCAGCAAGTTCCACTCCTAAGTATTTTTTCAAAAGAAATAACAGTTTATTTATGCACAGACATACTGAAATATAGAAAGTGTAGAATCCTACTCAGCAATAACAATACAAAGTATGGATGAATCTCAAAGTAAATATTCTGAGTGAAATAAGCCAGAGGGGGAAAAAAGAGTCCACACTATATGATTCTATTGATATCAAACTGTATAACATGGAAAATTATCTATAGAGACAGAAAGGACATCAGTATTTGCCTTGGGACAAGACTAGGGTGGAAGGGAAGAGATAGCACAAGGACAGGAGGAACATTTTGGGGCTGACAAGTGTTCATTTTCTTAAGGTGATAGTTGCACAAGTTTATGCAGCTATGTATTAAAATATTCTATTTTACTGTGGTAAGGACACAACATGAGATCTATACTCTTAGCAGATTTGTAAGTGTACTATACAGTATTATCTCTAAGCACCATATTTTACAGCAGATCTCAGGAATCTATCTTGCATAACTGGAATTTTATACCCATTGATTAGCAACTCCCCTTAATCTCCTCCCCCGTTCCCCGACAACCACCATTCTACATTATGTGTTAATGAATTTGAATATTTTGAATACAATGTTTTTCCTCCCCCCCAAGTGAAATGGGGTAACCCTGGGGGGTTTTACCGAATGACCTGGTTGGTGAGTCCTTATCTATGCACTTCAGAATGCAGTGTAGACACAGCCCAAAAGCAGAAACAAAAACAGTGTTTGTTAACATAGGGAGTGTGGAAAAGGGAAATAGAGTGGGAAAAGAAAGAAAATTTACTGGCAGCATGTGCCCAGATGCTATTTGTCTTACCCCAGATAGTATCTGCTGAGATGAGACCAGGGACCAAACAGAAGCCACACATGTAAAGGGAGGGCAGATATGCACCCAGTTGAGCCTGGGGTGCAAGCAGGAGCTGCACATGGAGACAGAGGGCAACTTCCCATTCAGTTGAGAATAGGGTCCAAGCAGAAGCAGGAGTCAGAAGTAGGAAACAGCCAAAAGAGGCCCATACTTGGTCCTCCTGTTTTATCTTTTGAAGGTTACAGACAGCCCTGCTCTGCCCCTTAATCACAGCAACCCTCATTTCGGAAGTCAAGGCATTGAGCTGTTAGATTCACTGCTCTTTTACAATTTTCTCACTTATAATTTTTGTTACCATTTCTATGACGATGCAGGTCAATGTGTGGATGATGGGTTGTGGTCTCAGAAGAGAGCCTTCTCTGGGGTTACAGTACATATGAAGGAAATAAGATTCATGCGGCATTGTTCATGCATAGCCAGTGTGGCAAAGCCTGCCATTTCCAGAAAATAGTCAATCAGTCCAAGGCAAAAGATAGGGACAAAATTTAAAAATAGTTAAGAAAGGCTTTTTCTCTCGATCTTCAGTTGAATTCTGTCAAATAGTACAAAAAATGTAAACTAAATCAAATTCCAATCCATTGGGTGTATTTTTTCATAAACTCATGGGGCCGAATAACCAAGCAGAATTTTTGTTGTGTTTTTTGGAATTTTCTATAAGGGCTCTTAGAGTGATCTCTCAACATTCATCCTATCTAGGACTCAGGAGCTATCCCACAGTATGGTCTCACTAGATTTTGTCTGCAACATTTGTACTTTTGGGTAGATTTCCTCTTCCTGAGATACCCAAGACTTTTCCCTCTGGAGTCTTCAGGCCTCCCAATGGAGGTAAGCTTCCTTACTATCCTGGAGTTCTCTGGAACCCTACAGGTAAAGTTTCAGGTTCTTCTCTTCTTGACTCTGTTCAATTTCCACTCCCAGAAGCCAACTGAACTCATCTGTAATTCCAGAATATGGTATTCCAATCAAAACCTTTGTAATGTAACCATGTCCTTCATTTTCTATTCAGGGGGAAGCAAATTAAATTCCCTATTGAAATCATACAAAGAATGACACATTGCCATGAATAATAAAAACACTTATCATTTTTCCATGTTATGATAATATCAAAGAGAGAGAAAATGCAAACACAATTTTGTTCTCACAAAAATGCAATTTAACATTGCTACAGATCTTGATCAGCTGAAAGAAAATTTTTCCTTGAATCAAGAAACTTAAAATACCATTCTCATTACAAGCAGAAACTTAGTAAAATTATGGCCATAACTAATAGTCCTTTCAGTCCAATGTAAAAGATTCTCAATCTTCATTTTTGTCAATTAGCATTCTCTTGGCAATTTCTCCAGAAACAATTCTGCAAATGTCAAAACTCTGAAATAACCTAAATTAAAATCTGATAACAACATAATTGACAAGGAAATTTGTTCAATGTTATAACTTATAACATTCCAGGACAACATCAAACAGAATTGACAAGCAATAGTGTATCAGAGCATATCAGATACTTAAGAATTTTCCCATAAATTTGAAGAACACCAATATAGATGTCCGTGTGCATGTCAAGGCTAAATGTTTCTCTCAAGTAAGATGCTTTCCATTAAGTTCTGATTTACAAGATAAATGCCAAATATGTAGGATTTTTCTGATTTTTCTAAAATAAGGTAGTAATTTTCCTTATCCTCACAAAAGGAAAGGGAGAATCTTTACGGAGCATCTCAGGAAATTTACTGAGGTTCTTCACTAGCCATATGGAATTGCAGGGCACTTTCTTATGTTACTCATATATGCAACCTCTCTAATCTTGAGGTGAAAAATAATATGGGCATTAAGTTTACTTAAGAGGTCATGCCCAAGTAGGGGGAGTGGAAAATTTTCCATGCATAGAAGGCAGTGTTGGAGGTTTGTATCATGAAATTGGCATTCCAGTGAATGCCAATCTTCTTGCTGGCACAAGTCCTCTTGCTGACTTGAGTTACTTTAGAATTCAAAGCTGAATAGCTTGCTCCAGTGTCCACCACAATGTCAATCACATAGTTTCCCATGTGGAGAGTTAACTGGGGGCTCTAAAGAGGTTGTCATTATAGGCTTCTTCATATTGAGTGGAGCTACTGGGTCTCATTCTTCATCTAAGTCCTTATATTGGACTGCCATTTGCCTAGTTTCCCATTCTTTCCCTTTCATTCTTCTATCCTGCCTGTAAGACTTGTCTAAATCTTTATTCTATGCTGTCATTTGCTTCCTCTCCTTTCTTCCCGTTTCTTCATTCCTCCTCCCTTTCCTTGCTTCCAAACTGGGACACCTGTTTCAGTGTCCCTCTTCCTTGCAATAAGCACACTATTTGTCCTTAAAATTTCACTCCTACTTCCTCTCCATGTACCTTCTTTGTTCCTCCTAGATTTTGTCATTTCTTCTCCCTCTATGAATATAGTTGCAGGCCAAGGCTTCCTTTCTTCTCTTGCATTGCAAACTGTAAAACTTACATATATTCTCTAATTGGAAACAACACATATACTGAACATATCTAAGGTAACTTCTACCTCTTTAAATTTCCTCCTTATATCAGGAACACTCTTCCCAATGAATGCACAATGAATATTGTGTTAATCATATGAAAATTTTCTAGAACATCTGGATTCGCATGTGTGTACGTACAATAGTTTTGAATAATCCTTTCAAGAAACTCAGACGAATCCTGTTGACTTTTGCTTAAGCTCCGGTGCCTTATTCAATTTCATTGGCTTAGGCATTCCCTTCTTTAGTCTTACTAATAAGCATCTCTAACAGTAGTTTAGTCTTTCTATTTCCCCATCATTGGGGTCCCAGTTAGGATCTACTATTGAAATGGTCCCTTAGAGTTCTGGGGTTTCTGGATCCTCTTGGTAGAGATGATGATAGTCTTCAGTAGCGTCACTTCAATGGTTTCCCTAAAACCATTCTTCGTTCACCTGATGTTAATAGCATATGTAATATGGAGAATATATCCATACAGGTGGGTTAATTGTAGGCAAAAATGGCAGCAAATAAATTAGACATCCTTTGAGGATCTTGCGGGTATAAAATCACAGAATTCCTCCAGTTCAGGAGAACCCCCCACATGGAAAATGGTTATATACCCAATAGTATACTGAATATTTTTTCTGTTCATTTGAATACACCCACCAGAAATTGGCGAAGGATGAACTGTCCTACTCAGGATAGTTCCTTTGGCAAAATTGGGTGCCCTGCCTGTATCAGAAGGAGAAGCTGTTCCAGTCCTTTCCTGGGGTGGGGGTGGGGGGGCAGGTATTGAGACCTGTAGAGCCTCTGCAGCCTCCCTAGGAGAAGCACTGGTCTCCCAGAAGTGATGCTCCATGGATGGGTTTAATGTTTCTGGTAAGTGGTTCTCCTTTTTCTAATTCACCCCTTTACAACTACCAACGTGAGGGGAAAGTTGCTCCTCTCTTCTTTTTGTAGTCAAATGGGCCTCTGGCTTTTCTAAATGTAATTGTTGGAGGCATGTAAGTGCTTGTATATGTGGGAGTTTGTCCCCTCTACCTGATCTTTTACAAAATTCCTCTATTTGCAAAATGTCAGGATGGTTCACAGATCTGCCAACAGGCCATTTTTCCTCCAGGGGTTACGGAGGCAAAGCAGTGTTACAGAAAAAAGAAATATGTCAACTATATATTGACTTAGAACTAGTCTTGTTCCAATCAGTGAGAATCTGCCCAAGTATGATCTTGGCCAGAGTAGAAAGCTCAATTTCTCTTGAACCAAATCAGATTTGTAGAAAATTCTCTCTCACACACTAAAGAAGTCCCCTCCCCCAATGAAAAAATCCTGTTAGAGGTTGAAAATGAGCTTAAGGTATATGTACACCGAACTTCCCATAAGATGAAAATTGGTTCCCATCCTCCCTGACTTTATCAGATCACCCAAACCAAAACTGAAAGAGGGAGGAGGAGAAGCAGGAGAAGCACTGCTTAAGCTAAAGATTGAACCCACACCTGAATCAACACACACACACACACACACACACACACACACACACACACATACCTCTAAGTAAAGCCAAACCTCCTCTAAATTAAGGACAGAAAAATCTTGCCATCTGTCCAGCAATGGAAACTCATTCATGGTGGCCAGTACAAGAAGTCCCGTGGCAGGCCAACCATGGGTGTTTGGCACCACATTGGGCACCCAGCCGAAACAGGACAAACCTGGGGACCGGGAATGACCCTGTGGGTGAATCTTCACACATGTGCTTTAGAATTCAGGACATGACTGAAAAACAGAAACAAAAACAGTATTTTGTGTCCATAGGGAATGAAAAAAGGGGAGAATGGGAAGTGTTAGAAAAAGAAAATGTATTGGTCAGGACATGGTCAGATGCCATTTGTCCTACCCCAGACAGCATCTGCTGAGCTGAGCCTGGGGCCCCAGCAGGAGCTGCACATGGAGAGGGAGGGTATTTGCCTGGTCAGCTGAGTCCTTGGTACAAGGAGAAGCAGAAGTGGGAGCCAAGCAGAATCAGGAGGCAGATAAAAGAATACCGAGTTTGACCCACTTACTATGTCTCAAAGTTTATCAGCAGGCCTTGCTCTACTCCCCAGTTCCAACAATCCCTGTTCAGGAAGTCGGGGATAGAGCTGTGAGACAGACTGCTCTCTTCAAGGCTGTATGGCGATTCCTCAGACTGCTAAACATGGAGCTTCCATACGACCCAGCAATCCCACTTTTGGGAATTTACCCAAAGGACACAAAAACACTAATCCGAAAGGATACATGCACCCGTATGTTCATTGCAGCACTGTTCACAATAGCAAAGGTATGGAAGCAACCCAGATGTCCAAAAATAGATGACTGGATCC
>PVIJ01009644.1:34058-65611 GCA_004024925.1 Scalopus aquaticus | reverse complement strand
TTTTTGTTATCAGTCCTTTATCAGATGTATTGTGTGCAAAGATCTTTTCCCAGTTGGTAGGGTGTCTGTTAGTTTTGGTTAATGTCTCTTTTGCTGTACAGAAGCTTTTTATTTTGATATAATCCCATCTGTTTATCTTGTCTTTCACTTCCTTTGCTTTGAGGGATGTGTCTTTCAAGATTTTGCTGAGATGTATGTCGTATAGAGTTTTGCCTATATTTTCTTCTATACGTTTTATGGTTTGAGGTCTTACATCCAGGTCTTTTATCCATTTTGAGTTGACTTTTGTGCAGGGTGTGAGGTAGTAGTCTAGCTTCATTTTTAAACACAGTACTAAAGCATACCTTTAGTACCTTAGTATCTTTCTTGTCTGAATTGATATAAAATGTAATTGTTTAAAACAATGTAACAGTGATTTGTTGATCCTATAAAATCTGGAAAGGCCATGTACACCCGAGTAGCAGCACACAGGTGCTGTGTGGAAGCAGTCATGTATTTGAGTAAGAAAATAGCGCCTTTCTGCAGAACCGATGAGATGGCAGAAGTGGAACAGAAGAGGGAAACCTGCCTCAAGCTTACCCATTGTGGTGGCGTGGGCCTTGACCAGCTGCCGGCCGCGTCCTGCCAGCTGCTGATGCAGCCATAAACCTTGACTGTGCAGCAGCCGAACCTAGGCCTGCAGTGGAAGCTGCATTCTCTGCTTAAGCGCTTGTGCAACGCCAAGAAGGGGCTAAAATATACCTGCTAATGTGCACTGGTTTTGTCTTGCTATTACTCACATTAGCACCACAAATTGTTCTTTATGAATTTATTTAAATCATGCTTTTTGACAGAGGGGTATGTTTCTGTGACCAAGAAAACTATGCCTTGTAGACTAACCTGTGGGGGAAAAATATTGTGCTCTACTTCATTAGAAAGATCCCCACAGGAAGAAGAGTGTACTTTAATGTGAACCTGGAAATTTTATTTGTATTAGAATTTCTTTGGAATAAATTTGCATTGCTTGAGATATAGCATTGGATAGAATAACATTGGTTAAGGAACTGTGTGGCATGTGGTTCTACATAAAATCTGCACTCCCTAGATATTAATTTTTGGCCCCAAAACACAACATCTCCATACTTCAATGTAACATGGCTATGTAAACACTCCATACATTCCTATTTGAAGGTTTTGTGACTTTCAATAGACATTTCATTAGAAATGTTGGTCCATCATGAAGAAAAGCTAAGTTAATCCTACACAAAAACATACAAACAAGCACACATATTCACATGGTAACAGTTTCCATACAACAAGATTTTGAAATACCTTTATAGGGGGTAATGAAGAACATTTTCTAAATGTTGGAAGCGCGAATGCAAAGTGGCAACTCGTGCAAAACCACCGACCCTCCCAGGTAAGAATAAGGATATTATAAGCATAATATTTCACATTTAGCATCTCATGAATATAATTATATATACATATATAATTTAAAAACATAATTATATGTACATATATAATAGGTAATATGTAATATACAGTTACATATATTATATAATTATATGTGTATATTATATTATATATTATATAATTATATACACATATAATTATATAATTATACAGCATTTTCTATATTTTACTATTTTGTGGATAAAATGTTTTACTATTTTGTGGATAAAAAGTAATCGAAGGCCCCCTTTAATTACTTGTTTGCATTAAATATTAATAAAAAAAGCTAGATATTTTATATTCTAGCACTCATTCTTCTAAAATATAAACTAAAAACCAATTCTATAGTCTACTTAGAATATGTTTATTGCAGAAATAACTAATTATAGTCTAATTAACTGTTATTTCTAGACTAGACAATTTTTTAAATTTGAAAATGCAGAAATGTAAACTGTAGATGTGATAAGGAAAGGAATATGACAGCTATTTTTTATTTCTCTCAAGCAAACCTGTAATGTGTCAACTGTAGTTAGTATAATTCTTAAAGTATACTTTGTAGTTTAGAGATTTACAAAAGAACAGGACCATGTTAAATGTTACCCCCACCTGCCTTTGTTTGTTTGTGACACTGCGAGAACAGAACTTAAAAGGTAAAATGGGAAAGAGACATTTATTTATTTATTTATTTTAAAACAATACCCATTTATTTATTTTTATTCATATATATATTATTGTTATTTATGTCTTTTACATTTTGTATTCCCCTTGGGTAACCCACCACCAATTCACCCGTGATCCATCTCTGTGGTCCCTTGTGTTCTTTTCTACTCCATTTTGTGCCCTTATCCTCCCCTCCCCCTGCTCCCTCCCCACCCACCGAGTGTCTCTCTCCTATTTGGTTTCCTTATAGTCCTGTTATAAGTGAAACCATTCGATATTTTTCTCTTTTTTTTCTGGCTTATTTCACTGAGTATGATCCCCTCTAACTCCACCCATGTCACTGCAAATTGCATGTGGTTATCTTCTTTGAATGCTGAATAGTATTCCATTGTGTATATGTACCACATCTTCTTGATCCAATCATCTATTTTTGGACATCTGGGTTGCTTCCATACCTTTGCTATTGTGAACAGTGCCTCAGTGAAAATACGGGTGCATGTATCCTTTTGGATTAGTGTTTTTGTGTCCTTTGGGTAAATTCCCAAAAGTGGTATTGCTGGGTTGTATGGAAGCTCCATGTTTAGCAGTTTGAGGAATTGCCATACAGCAGAAAGGGACATTTAAACAGTGTACCATTAGAACCATTTATATTGAAGTTCACCTGTGTGTATGCAGGAGGATATGGCCTCACAGGTGCAATATGAAAGGCTTCACTTATCTGGGGAAAGAGATTTAGTGAAATGCTCCTAGTAAATTACAAAAATAACCGTGTACTGAACCATCTTATTAAGTGGTGAATAATGAATGGATAAACATACACAAATAAATGAATGAAGAAGATGATCAACACTAATTTCAAAACAAAACAAACAAAAAAAGCACACTGATCCATAAGCCCCAGTAGGTTAATAGATATCCAAATACAATATTGATACAAAATAATATTAAAACATATACTTATTAGCAAAATGGAAAAAAGTTAAAACACACAAGGAAATAGCAAATTTTACTCAAATTCAGGAAATAATAGGCAGTAGAAAATTGCTTGTAAGACCCTGATGTTGGAGTATATAGATAATATGCTCAAGTAGCTAAAGGAGACCATCCTCAAAGAAAATACATGATAAAAACTTATCACTAAATAGACTATATCAACATAAATATAAAAATAGCATAGCAAAATACAAATTCTAAATTTGAAAGGTAGCTAAATGAAATGAAAAGTTCACTGAAGGTGTTTACAGAAAACTTGATTAATCAGAAGAAAGATTTGACAATTAAGGTAATGGGAGTACTAGGAGAGCACAAAGATGAAGAGAGCAGTACAAATATTTGATGAAACATTTAAAAAAAATTCATGGAAATTTATTTATCTCAACTACCAAGAACTAGGAAATCTAAACTAAAGGAATCAAAAAATAAAACCCATAACCAGGCTTGAATACTAAAAATGTTGAGTAAAAAAGGAAAAAGAGATTAACTTCAAGAGAAAACCATTTATGTAAAAATGTACCCTGCTAAGATGAACACCTGACTTTACTATTACAGCCAAAAGTGAGTGGATTGGCATGTTTCATATCCCAAGGAAAAAAATCTGTCAACCAAAATATTATATCAGGTAACTGTCCCATAAATCTGAGGGTGAAATAAGGAGATTCCCAAACATTAAAAAATGAGAGAATTCATTGTTAGCAGACTTACTTTATAAGAAACACAAGTTCATCTGGCTAGAAGTAAGTGAATTCACAGAGCAGTTTAATCAATGAAATAATAGTAAAAAGTAAGCAAAACAAAGCTACCAAAAATCATGGCCAACATTACTTCCGTAATTACAAAAGCTCTATGTACTTTGTAGTTTTATTATTGATTTAAAAGTCCATTTTATAAAGTAGTCATTATAAAAGTGTACTTTGGGACCTTGTAAATGATGACTGATAATATATTACACAAGAACTGCACAAAGGAGAGGATGGGGACATATATGAAGAAAATAACAAGATGGAGATTTAAGTCCACGGGAATCATGAAAAGATCCAAAGATCATGAATAAGATGGTTAATATAACAAATACTGTTAATATTTACTTGCTCTAATTACTCCTCAGTATCCTTAAAAGGTATAAAGTTCCATAAAGAAACAACTATAACAAATTTTACAAGTTTTTGATATTTTTGCCTGTGACATGTAAAACAGTAGCACAAAAAATGGGGTGGAGCAGATAGAACTATATAGTATGACATTTCTGTATCTCACTGGAATTTAATCAGTATAAATCTGGAGTTGATTATATAATCACTGTGGAGATTGTACACTTTATGAATATTCTAATGATATTGATTGGACATTAATAATTTATGGATATGTTTGTTTTAATAATTGAGAGAATAACAGCAGCATAGTAATTTTGAAGAAGACTACTAATGATAAGCAATGGAGGATATTGTGTAAGATAAAAAGTACACTCTTATTTGACTATAAATTACACCCCCTTCAGCATTTTATGGTTTCATTGTTTGACCCCATCTGCCCAAAAGCACTATTCTTAATGTCCTCATTCTTATCTAAGGATCCTTTGCTTTTCAAATCAAATGAATCAGTTCTGAATCAGTCTGTTGAAGAAAGACCAGAGGGCTAAGTATGCCTGCTAATGTTCCCAGTAATGCGTTCCTATAGTTTATATTCCTTCACAAGTGCTGGTAATTAATTACAGAGCACTTATTCTAATCATCAATTATTTTTCCAGTTTAGGTAATGATGCCCTAACTGGTCTTTGCCTCTGCTTGGAATGCATTGGTTTATATTTGTGTTGCAGTGGTGACACAGCAAACTTTAAACATTAATGAACTGTCCATTTCTCCAAAGCAAGAATTCTTATCTATGATATCTACTTCATGGATGTTTTGGATGTCAGTTAATGAGCTATTAGAACCAATATTTGACCCATAAAACATTACATCTGGTCACGTATAATGACTAGGAGGCAATGAGTCTGATCATTCCTTTTGTGATATGCTACTTTTCAATGAATTTTGTTCTATTTTGTTCTATTTTCATCTCTGCAAAACTGTCATAGAGAATAGTTTCTAAAATCTTCTAAAAATTGAAAATCATATAAGCACTCAAATAGAAAGGAATGCAAGACCAATGCTGAGACTATTGTTAATGACACATAACCTCTGAAATAGCTAGACGGTCTGTTGCAAACTGCTCAAGAGACGGAAAATTGTCTCGGCCTTAAATTACTTCTTATTCTTTTCCATCACTAATGCCTTCTTGGTTTACGGGTACATATCCTATAGGGGGATTTTACAATTTTCCTGGATATATCATAGCATTTTTGCCTCAGAGTAATTTGCTGTGACTAGGAAAACTGTAGTTTGCGATATGGTCTGGAAGAATAAGTTGTATTTCTGTCTCACCTGGTATATCTGTACCTCATGAGTGTGCTTTTGATGTACACATAACATTTTTATTATTGTGATCAAATACCCACTATGAGATAACTTTCTAAAAGCCTTAGATTTTATGGGAAAGGAATTATAAGAAATCAGATTGTGTATTGATTTGGCACTATAAGATATGTCACTTTGGTCAAATCACTAAACTGTTCAAATCTTAAATATAATGACCTTGTTCCTACTGCTAATGCCATATTCAAATTAAGGTATTATGTTTCTGCAATCCATTATAATTCTCCTATAATTAATACACATTCTAATAAGAGGAAGAACAGTATCACATACATGTACTAAAACATATGTTTATATTTACATATGTTAATATTTACCTTACAAGAGGATTTTGAAACTTTTTATTTTAATAGAGACTGATACAGAAAGCATTACAGATGATATTGGAAGAGGTGCAATAAAGGAGACTGATATAGAAAACTTCACAGATGATATTAGAAGAGGTACAATAAAAGAGACCGATATAGAAAGCTTCACAGATGATATTAGAAGAGGTGCAATAAAGGAGACTGATATAGAAAACTTCACAGATGATATTAGAAGAGGTACAATAAAAGAGACCGATATAGAAAGCTTCACAGATGATATTAGAAGAGGTACAATAAAAGAGACTGATATAGAAAGCTTCACAGATGATATTAGAAGAGGTGCAATAAAGGAGACTGATAAAGAAAACATCACAGCTGCTATTGGAAGAGATTCAATAAAAGAGGAAACCAAGTCACCATCAAGAATTCATCCTGGTAAGTCTATTTGTTTCGTGCTTTCTAACTTTCCTTGGATTTCACTATGTTTGAGTTGTTAAAAACCACAATAACTATAGGATATTGGAATATTGGAACATGTTTGAAAGATTCTTAATTAATTGCTTCCTATAAGTCTGCCCTTAGTAACATTGGGAGTTACATGTTATAGAGATGGAAACTTCATAAATAAGAAATAATGCAGCCTAGTCACTAAATAAGTAATTAGGTAAACAACAACAAACTTACAAAGATGAGGGAAACTCAGTATCCACATGTGCTAAAATATTTTCTCTAAAGGGCTTTTTCCCCACAACTTCCCAGTCACCAAAAGAACAACCCTGACACATACATAGAAACAGTAAATTTGGAGGTATCTACAGAAAAAAAAGTACTCTAATGGTCACACTTGTAGGATTCTATAAAAAAACAGTTATGTGTAAAAAGTTGAAGAAAATTGTGTTTAAACAGGAAAGCAAGATTAATGTCAATATCACATCAAAGAGGGAATGTCAAAAATACATAGAGAATTTTTCTCTCCTAATGAAAAATCTGCAGTTGTAAGTACAAGAAGTGTATGAGTAATACAGAAGTAAATGACATTTTGGGTGTTAGGAGTACCTTTGAAAGGTCAGAAAGAGTTTCTGTACCTAAAGTAATGGGAAAATTTTAAGTAGAGAAGACAAAGAGGCAGAAAAAATTCTTTGAGGAAACAGTCACTGAAAATATTAAAACACACTTGCTGATAAATATGAACATGCACAAGCCAAATTCACTGAAATCTTTGCAAAAAAAGTACCATGATATCTACAAGACCCATCATAGTGAATGTGATGAGGGCAAAGTCAGAGGAAATGTTGAATGCTTTGAAGGGACACAAGTCATCATGTAAATTAAAAGCAGTGAGGTAAACTGAACACCTGACTTAACATGGGAAGCTATTGTGGTCAGAAGTCACTAAGATGTCTGATTCAAGATGCTGAAAAAAAAAAAAAACTGGCACACCAAGAATAATAATCTAGCAAAACTATTTTCAAAAATGAAAGTGAGATAAAGTGAGGCCCAAATAAATAAAAATTGTGACAACTCTTTGCTAACAGACTTGACTTACCAGAAATACGTAACTTAGTTCTTCAAACTAAAGCAAATAACCACAGTTATTTGAATCACTCATTCAAAGAACATGGCTGAATGATTCTGTATTTCCAATAAGCAGTATGAAAGCATGTTTTGTCCCCTTACATAATTGATATAAATAGTAATTGTTTTTAACAATATCTATACCAATATCATTGGGTCTGTGAAACTGGAAAAGTCATGTATTCCACAGTAACAGCATGCTGATGATGTGTGGGAGTTGTCAGGTGTTTGAATACGAAAATAACATGTTAGCTGGAATCCATAGGAACAAAGGCAGAGAAACAGAAATTTTAAGTTAGAAGGTTAATTTAACCAGCACTACATATATATGCTTGCTTTTATTCACTTTTTTTCTTCTCTCAGCCTCTATATAGATGTCAAATAATACAAAGAAATAATTATTACAACTTTACATTTACAATTGTAATAGGCATAACAAAAACGCCACAGTTAAAAGAGGTAATATCACCCTAGAGGAGTAACAGTTTTATTCCTGGAACTTTATTAATGTAACTCTGAAGTGGATTAAAAAGTTGACTGTTGATGTCACACATCACAACCTAAGTTTTAAAATAACATTCAAGTTGCTTAACTTCAGTGGCAAATAGTATGCCATGCTATATAGTTTTTGAAAATGTCTGAATAAACTAGAAGTAGTAAGAGATTCTCTAGAAGATTAAAAGAAAAGAGAGGATATTGTGAAGAGGGAAAATTAGGATCCTGGCTTAATTGTAAGATTCTTCAGAGCATAGGTTTTAATTTTCCTAGGCATTAACCCAGTCTTACCTAAAATGGTATGTAATTCCTTCCTGCATTTCCTTTCTTTCTTCGTTTATATGGCTCTATTCTTAGTATAAATGTTGAAGCAAGCCCCAAAAGTCAAAATATATCCACAATGTGTCCAAGTTTTGTGTTGTTATAACTCATGTTACTATTATAAAATGTTAATGAATACATATAAACCATGGTCTGTGGGGATGTTTATGTCTTTGTGATTAAGAAAAAACTATGGCTGCAAATTCACCCATGGGAAAAATGTTATATTCTACTTCATCAGGTACATCTCCATAGGATGAGTGTGCTTTTGCATAATGATGAAAATTATATATTTGTAACATAATTTCTCTGACATATCTTAATTTGTATAGGAAATATCATTGAGTAGAACATCTCTGATTAAGGAATTGTGCAGTATATAGTAGTATATAACATATATTATTCCTGGGATATTAGATTTTGGTCATTTAATGGAACATCTCCCTACCTCAAAATTTCAGGCTCATATAAATTTTCCATCTGTTTGCCTTTTTAAGATTGTTGTACACTATGGTATAGATATTTATTTACAAATGTTCTTCCATAAAAACAAATGATAGTTAAATAATGCCACAGATACACTTGTGCACACACACATATTTATATGGTAGAGGTTTCCATATAGTGATTATGAAATCTCTTTATGTCTATAGAGAGCAAACGAGAACACTTGGTAGGTGCAATTGTAAGAACAGATACAAAGGAGCAAGCCAAGAAACAACCATTGAATTTCTCAGGTAAGAATCAGAATACAAGGCTAATATTTCAACTTTATTTATCTCCTAAGAAACTTAATTATGGATATTTACTAACACAGTTCTACATATTTCTATTTTTTGGGCAAAAGATTTCATGATGCCTCCCTTTAAATAGTAGTTTGCTTGAATTATGTATCAATGTAAAAATAGCTAGATATTTTAAGTTCGAACACTCATTCATCTAAAATGTGATCCAGAAAACTAATGTTTTAGAAAGCTTAGACTATTATTGGTACACTAACAACTAATTATAAACTATCTCTTTCTATTTCTAGCCTTGATAGAATATTTTTTTCAAATTTGCTAATGCAGAAATGCTAATAGATAGGTGTGTTAAGAAAAAGAATATAACAGTTATTTCTTTAGCATTTTGTTCTTCACAATGAATAAAAAAAGAAATGACAAATAAACAATACAAAGCAATCAAGATCATGGTAAACATTGATTTTCTGTTTACTATAGCTCATACAAATACACATTTGTCATTTTTCCTTTCTTAATTGATCCAGATGCTGGCCTGCTCCTTTTCTGTGCTAGAAAAGATTCAGTTGTATCTGCAAAAGCAGAAATGCTTGCTTAAAATATGGCAAAAGTAGGAATTGAGAAGGTTGTTTTATTGACTATTATTTCCCTTGATTAAAATGTCACAAAACATATTCTCAGATGAAGAAGAAATCATTAGTTTTCTCTTATAGTTCATAGTTTACACTACTGACTTATCTTGGCATTACAATGTTTGACAATCTTTATCTGCAGTTTGACAGCAAAGGAGGTATGGAGGTTAACAGAGGAATAAGATAGAGAGACAATCATAGTGTCCTAAAACAACTGACATCAAAAAGTGATTGAGTTCATACTCAAGTCGTTGCCCTGGGAAGACCAGCACCGAAGCTTCAAATTGTAGAATTTGAGACATCAAAAAATAGAAAACTGTGTAATCAAACACTAAATAAATGATCAGGCAATCAATGGCAACAAGACTCCAAAGAAGAAGGATAATCAGTATCCAGGGTTGCTACAATGTTTTGTAAAAAGCTGTATTTGCAACCCCTGCACCTTCCCCCAAAATAAACAGCCATGATTCCTGAAAAGATGTAGTAAATTGAGGTATATGCAGGATAGAGTGAGAAAAAGGTGTTCTAATGAGTATCCCAGATGTATGATGCCAAAAATCACTTATAAATATTTTTAAAGAGTTGAAAAAAGCCATGCTTAAAGGACAAAGGAATGTAAAATAGGGAATATCATCAAATAGGGCATTTCAAAAAGAGACAGAGAATCTGTCTCTCAATCACAATGAAAATCTGCAGTTGAAAGTACAAGAGTATAAAAGGAGGGGAATAGATGAAGGAGCATCAAGAGTAGACTTGATAGGCCAGAAAAGAGTGTCCACACCTACAATATGTAATAATTTAAGGAGAGAGAGAAGAAGTAGGAAAAAAAAAACTATATGAAGAAATATGCCTGAAAAAAAATGGAAACATTTGTTGATAAATTGAATCTGTAAAACCAAACTTGATGAATTCTGAACATAATAAGTATAAAGATATTCACAGACAAACCCATCACAGTGAAGGGAGTGGATTTTAAAATTTGACTATGTTGATATCATTCATCTTATGAATTGAACAGTTTAGATAAGCAAATTGTATGGAAAATAGTTCAATGAACTATAAGTAGGAAGAGATTCTCAGAGAGATTTAAAGTACTGGGAGGTATTATGAAAGTACTGGGAGTATTTAAAGTACTGGGTGGAAAATGCTGACCCTCATTTAATTGAAAGAGTCTCTAGAACATATCTTTAATTTCCTAGTCTTTATCTCAATCTTAAACATAAATCATATTTGATTGCCTCCCTACTTATTTGATCATCCTTTGATATATTGTTTCAAATAGCTCTTTTCCTCTTACTTACATGTATTGAAGAAAGATAAGACAGGATAAATTATTTCTGCTGATGGACCCATTTTGTGTTCCTATTACTCTAGTTACTATTATAAAATGTTGGTTATCTATTCCTTTAAACCATGCTTTTTGTGTAAGGGATATGTTTTTGTGACTTAAGAATACCATGACTTTCAGAAAGTCATATGGAAAAACATCACATTCTCCTTCTCCAGGAACATCTTCAACAGGATGAGTGCATTTTAATATAAGTCTGAAAGTTATTTTTTTTTGTATTATATTTTCACTGGGGTAATTTGAATCATATAAGAGAGCAATGAATAGATAAGCACTGATTAAGTATTAGTCAGCATATGGTTGTATATAAAATATGTCATTCCCTATATATTAGTTTTTGGTACTATAATGAAACATCTCCATTCCTCAATATAACATATTTATATAAATCCTCCATCTGTTCACATTTGAAGTTACTGTGATTCTACAATATAGATATATCATTGTAAACATTCTTCTGTAAGAACAAATGCTAATTTAATCCTAAAGACAAAACCGCAACTGCAAACATACTCTCACATATATATACACTCAAATGGTAATAGTTTCCATACAAAGCCTTTTTGAATTCTCATATGTCTATAGGGAGCAATGTTGAACACTTGACAGATGAAATTAGAAGAACAGATACAAAGGGACAACCTAAGACAAAACCAGCTAAGATCCCAGGTAAAATAATGATATTACTAATCAAATATGTCAAGTTTATTTATCTTCTAAGGAGCTTAGTTAAGTAGGGATATTTTATAACAACAATGTCTATAGTTTACCATATTTGGGGCAAAAGTTTTCATGATATCCCTCTTTAATTAGCTGTTACTGCTGTAGGTAATATAACAAAAGTAGCTACATAGTCTAAGTTTTAGTGTTCATTCATCTGAAATGTGACCCAGAAAAACCAATGCTACAGTAAACTGAGAGTATGACTAATATCTAATTATATTCTACTCACGTTCACTTTCTTGACTAGATGAAATTTATTTTTCAAAGTTGCAAAAGCAGAAATGCAAGCTGATAGAGGAGATAAGAAATGGAATACTGTGGCTATTCCCTTGTTCATCATTTCTCTTTCCATGATGAAAATGTCAGGGAGTTTTAATATCTCACTTGCACCTAGTAGAGTTCTTTAGTTATAAATGGAATAGAAAAGAACACAAGGGACCATGGAGATGGATCACGGGTGAATTGGTGGTGGGCTACCCAAGGGGAATACAAAATGTATATGACATAAATAACAATAAAAATATGTATTAAAAAAAGAGAATTCTTTTGTTATGCTTTGATGTTCAGATATTGTACAACAGAATATACCTGTGGTAAATGTTTTTGTGGTGATACTGAAAGAACACAACTAAATAGAGGAAAGGAATATCAAAACAGATCCCTGTTAGAACCACATATCTGAGGCCACCTGGGTGCATGGCCAAGGATATGCTCTCACAGAAGCAATATGAGAAGCTTCATTCATCTGGGGAAGAGATTTTTAGTAAATACTCCAAGTGTCTACAATGTAGTATGTGATGAGACTAATACTCAGCACCTGAAATAATTAATGGGTGGATGATGATATAAATAAGTAAAAAGTGAGCAGGAAATGACAAAGCAAAAGCAACAACTCCAGGAAGGGAAATCAAAATACAGAGTTGTTTAATATATTATCTAGAATATCCAGTTATTTAGCAAAGTGGCACAAAGCAAAAAGAGTAGATAGAGAGTTATCTTCAGGAAAAATGAGGCAACAGAAACTGTCTGTGACACCCCAATGTTGGAATAGGCAGACAATGCTTACTAAGTAATTGTTATAACAATGTTCAAAGAACGAAGGACCCCATACTCAAAGGAAAAAATGACATCATAAAAACATTTCATACAATAGATAAAACTAACACAGATTAAAAATACCAATATAAAGAGTAATATTTGGAAGTCGAAAGGTAACTAAATGAAATGAAAAATTCACTGGAGGTGTTCAAGAGAAGACGTAAGATCTGAAGAAATACTCAGCAAACTTAATCGGAATACTAGGAAAGCAAAGAGAACATAGCAATGCAAATAGTTCAAGAAAGATGGATGAATAATTTGAAAACTCTTCAGTAAAATAAACTTGACTATACTCCCAAGCATAATAGAAGTGCAAAAATACTCCACTGTCAGACCCATCATCGAAAAAAAATGTTGAGAAAACAAAGACAGTGAGATAATTTTGAAAACAGCAAGAAGAAAAACCACTGGCCATGTAAAAGTGCACCCTGTGGTAATGGACAAACTGTGGCGGCCAGGAGGCAGTGGTTGACATATTCACCGTCCTATGAGAAAATCTGTCAAGCAGAAATCTTAAACCAGGCAAACTGTTCTACAAAAAAATGAAGACAATATAAACAGATTTCTAAACAAGTAAAAATTGGGAGAGTCCATTGCAGGTAGACCCACTTTACAAGAAAGTTCTGAGAGTTTTGGCTGAAGGCAAGTCATCTCATGGAGTAACTTAATCCACAAAAGAATAAAAATGAAATAAAATTTAAGCAAAAGAAAGCTACCCCAAATCATAGCCAATGTTAGTTCTGTGATTACAAAAACCCATACAAATGCATATTTCTTTTTTGATCTCTTAATTTATAAAAGAAAATTCTGTGAAACAATAAGATATAAAATTATCTGCATACAGATTAATAATATATTTCACAGAGCTGCACAAAGGAAAGGGTGTAGGCAAGAATGAATTGGAAGAAGAAAATGACACAAAATGATAACTTAAATCCATGGGAATTAATGAAAAGATCCCAAGATTGTGAATAAGAAGATTAATAAAACAAACAGCATTAACATTGTTCTGATTTCTTCTTAGATTCTTTAAAACGTATAGTTTCACAAAGAAATGAGTAGCATTTTTTACAATGTTTTTGATAACTATACATGTTGCATGTAATGCAGTAGCACAAGAGTGGGAAAGAATGAATAAAGCTACAGGTTTGACATTTCTGTGTATCACTGGAATTTAATAAAAATAAATCTGAAAAGATTACAGATTATACAGAATTCTATGATTATATTACTAGCCATCATTAATTAGATATAAAAAAGAAATTATACAGTATATGTTGTTTTAACAGCCAGAAAAATATTAAGCAGGATAATCATTTTGAAAATAACTGGTATAGTATGTAATAGGACTGAAAAGTTCCACTCTTACTCCATTATAAATTACTCCCCCACTGTCCTTTCATGCTCCTAATGTTTAAAACAATCTGCCTTAAAAACTTTTCTGGATGTCTCCTTATTTATCTCTGGATCCTTTTCTTTCTCAGTTCATATGACTCAGTTCTTTGAATTGTATCTGTTGGAGAAAGACCAGAGGCCTAAAGAATGTCTGCGATGTTCCCCAGTTATGTGTTACTATAGCTCATTTTACTTAAACAGATGTTGGTAATTAATTACAGAACACTTGTTCTGCCCATGGAATATGTCTTTGGCTTAGGTAATGAATCCCCATCTTTTCTGTGCCTTTGTTTTAGTTGCAGTTTATTGCCATAGTGATACTGCAAACTTTAAATGTTCATTGGCTCAGACATTCCTTTGAAGCAAGAATTCCAATCCATGGCATTTATCAATAGATTGTACAAGGTTTCCAACTTTGGTTACATGCTGTATTAGAGCCAATATTTTGTCTACAAAACTTCACCTGTTGGTGAAGTTTCTAATCACTCCTTTGCAATATGCAATTCATTTAAAATAATCTAGTTCTACTTTTTTTTTTTCTGTAAGTAGACCTAGGGAATAGTTTCGTGTGTGTGTGTGTGTGTGTGTGTGTGTGTCTGTGTGTAATCACTTCAACAGCAAATAAACGACAATTTGCAAATAAATTATATGAGTCTCTTTAAAGAAAATATAAGGCATACCTTAACTAGTTCCACAGCTCCAGAAGCGAAATCACAACAATAAAGAAAGGGCTCTGGAGTATATCTATGAAAAGGAAAGAAATATTTAAACATAAAGTACAGAAATGCTCAGCCTACAGAAGAAAAGAAACTGCAGCTTTGAAGTTGTTAATTATTTTTAAAATTAAAAATATATAAAAATAAAAAATAAAATAAGCAAAAGGGAAAATCGCATAAAGACTCAACTAGAAAGTGATGCAAAACAAATGCTCATGTTATTGCAAATGATCATTTCCTTTGACCCAGCTAGAAGTTTTGGCGTCCTTGGTTGATGGCTACATAACTCAAAGGGTGGATAACAATTTTCCTATACAAATCAAAGAACTTCTGCCTCATGGTTATATTCTGTGACTTTGTTGAAGAAAGTTTGCAACTTAGCTTAGAAAAAAAATGTTGTGTCCTTTTCACTGGGATATGTGTAACAAATGAGTGTGCATTTACTGTACCGATGAAATTTGTATTATTCAGTTAAAATCCCCAATATGATTCAACTTTGCAAAAATCTTCATATTTTATGGGAAAGGCACTAGTTAAGCATGAGGAATCAGTTTTTGCATCTAGATATGTCACTTCAGCATAATCACTAAATCTCTAATGCTCAGTCCAGTTGCTAATGCTGCATTCAAATTAAGGTGGCATGTTTTTGTATTCCATGTTTTGCATTATATACTTCTATAAAATGTATCATTTTACTTAGAGGAGAAATAGTATAGCACACTAATGCACATGTTCATGCACTAACAAGAATATTAATATTTACCTTACAAATGTATACTAAAATGTTTTTATAGAGGCTGATACAGAACACTTCCTGGGTCCTATTGAGAGAGGTGCTATTCGTGAGGAGAGCAAGACATGGTCAAAGAGTCATACTGGTGAGAAGAAGAAAATTTAATATCTATTTGGTCTTTATTTATATTCTCTTGAATTATTTATGTTCCCCTCCCCCATGTTTGGTTTTTTAATGATCACAGCACCTAAATGCTACTAAAACATGATCGCAAAAATCTCATAAATGTTCTCCTGTAATTAGACTTGCAGTTATTATGAATGAAAACAGTTACGTATATAAACTTGAGAACTCATTTACAAAAGTAATACATAAGCATCCAAAGCTATCTAGGCTTAAGAATATTTTTTATAAAAATGTTTTTAATGAAGTGCCATTGTTTTACATTCTTATTCATATTTTGGCAGTTTAGGATTTCTCCATTCAGGATGTGGCCTTCAAAGCTCTCCCATCACCAAAGTACCCATAGTCCATTGTGCCCTTTCCCACTAAGCTCCCTTTTCTTGCCCCAAGATATTAATATTTCTTGGTGAAATTGTAGATGGGATAGCTTTCTTAATTTCTTCATCTTGTAGATTATTGTTGGCATATAGGAAGGCAACTGGATGTTAGTTTTTAGTCATAAAACTAAATATCCCTACCTGTCAGTTAACGTGGCTTACTTTAACATTCTGTTCCCATTTTAAGTTTTTGATATTCTTCCATACAAATATTTCATTAAAAATAATCTTCATTATAACATGCAGTTAAGCCTATACACACACATGCAAAAATATATACACATACACAAATGTTCACATGGGAAAAATTTCCAAACAAATTATATTTGGGAGAACAAAGTGTCAGTAAAAAAATGACAAAACTTGCTAGCTGACCATATATCTAAGGCATATAGCAGGGAAGAGGAAGGGAGAGGTGTCAAAACAGGGAAGAGAAGAACACAAGGTAATATGGTGATGGATCGCAGAAATCAGAGTCTATCCAAAAGTTAACAAAGATATATATATATGAATAAATAAACTATACATTTTTAAAGTGTATTAGAAATGTCTTTCTAGGAAGTAGTGGAGAACGCTTAACAGGTGCAACTGGAAGAACAGATGAAAAGGGACAACCCAAGATTCAATCACCAAAGATCCCAGGTAAAGCAATGATATTACAAGTCTAATATATCACAGTTATTTCTCTTCTAAGGAGTTTAAATATGGATGTTAAATAACAACTGTGTCTATAGTTAACTATGGCCAAAAAAAAGTTTTTACAAATCACTCTTTAATTATTTGAATGCTTGTCTTAAGTATGAATGCAAAAATATCTATTTTGAATTTTATCAAACATCCATCTAAAAATTGATGCATAAACAGGCATATGAAAAAATGTTCAACATCCCTCATAATCAGGGAAATGCAAATAAAGACCACAATGAGATACCACCGTACACCAACAAGAATGGCACACATTAAAAAAACAGAAAACAACAAATGTTGGTGAGGATATGGAGAAAAAGGAATGCTTCTACACTGTTGGTGGGACTGCAAACTGGTCCAACCTCTATGGAAAGCTGTATGGTGGTTTCTCAAACAACTAAAAATGGAGCTTCCATATGACCCAGCAATTCCACTCCTAGCAATTCCACTCCTAGGACACAAAAACATTAGTCCAAAAGGTCACATGCACACCTATTTTTATTGCAGCACTATTTACATGGAAACAATCCAAATGCCCAAAAATTGATGAGTGGATCAAGAAAATGTGGTGCATGTATACAAGGAGTACTATTCAGCAATCACAATTCTCACAATTCAGCAACATGGATGGAGCTAGAAGGGATCATGCTCAGTGAAATAAATCAAAAGGAAAAAGAAAAATATCAAATGGTATTACTTATAGGAGGACTATAGAGAGCCAAATCAGAAGGAGAAAATAGCGCACAAAACATAACAAAAGCAAAAACTAGCAGTCGACCACAAATAAGAGACATTCTACAGGGGAGGGGGAGGAAGAGAGACCAAAATAGAGGAGAAAAGCACACAAGGGACTATGGTTATGGTTCATGGGTGAATTGGTGGTGGGAAACCTATGGGGATACACAGTAGTGTAAAGGATATAAATTAAATAATATATATATATAATAATAAAAATTGATGCATAAATACCAATGTTATAGTAAACTTAGACTATGATTGGTACACAAATAGCCAATTCTATTCACATACTATTTCTAACCTAGATAGAGATTAGTTTTTTATAATTTATATTCATAATGCCAGTTGATGTGTGATAAGAGAAGGAATGTAACAATTATTTCTGTGTTTATCATGAAAATGGTAGGCAAACATGTAATATCATTAGTTCTTAATTATACTTTAGTTTAGAGATTATACAACAATATAGGACCGGGATAAATATCAGACATTCCTCTCTTCTATCTTTGCTGTAATAACAAAAGAAGAGCACGGCTTAACTGAGGAAAGAAACCTTTAAACTGAGTCCTATCTGAACCACTGATATCCAAGGGCAGCTATGTGAAAGACCAAGGATATATCCTGTCAGGATCATCATGAGAGGTTTCACTCATCAAGAAATCAGATTTTAGTAACATATAAGTAGTAAATCACTAAAATTAAATATACATTTAGTCAAATAACTGACAGAATAACTCATGGATGGGTGTATGACTAAATAAATAAAATAATCAACAGTAAATACAAAGCAAAACAAGTATAATTTCAATAACCTTCAGAAAGGGGAAACAGAAACTAGTATACAGAATTGCTATAATGCATTTTCTAGATCATCCAGTTACTTGCAAAAAGACAAAAGAAAAAAGTAAATCACGACCAAGCTCAGTAACAAATATAGAAACTCACTTTCTTGTGAGACTCTGATGTCTAGGCAGACAGTGTAACAAAGTCATTGTTATAAATATGTTCAAAGAACAAAAGGACAATGTGTTCAAGGAATTGAACAATGTGAAGGGACATTTCATAAAATAGGCAATATTAATATAGTTACAAAATTAATATTAAAGATCACAATGCAAATTCTAGAATTAAGGGGTAACTAAGTGAAACGAACTATTCACTGGAGGGGTTCAAGAGAATGCTTGCTGAGTATGAAGACAGACTTGGCAACATAAGGTAATGGAATACTAGAACAAGAGCAGAGAGAGGAAGAGAACAATAAAAATATTTGAAGAAAGAGGGATGGGTATTTTGAAAACACATCAGTGAAAATTATTCGTCTCTATTACCAAGACAAGGAAATATAAGTAGAATAAACACAAAAACAAAACTTATTACCAGGCCTATCATAATAACAATGTTGAAGAAACAAAAACAAGGATAAATTCTTTAAAAGAGGAAGGGAAAAACTGATGGCCCCAAATTACCTCACACAATGTCGCTCTCAAGAAAACTTCATATTTTCTAGTGGCCCTGTTAAGGTATGAAGAATCATTTGATGCATTGATTTTTGACAATGCCTGGATATGTCACATTAGCCAAATCACTAAACTTCTCTAATGACAATATAACAAACCTTTTCTGATTGCTAACGGCACTTTCGGGTCATGGCAGCATGTTTCTGCAATCCACAACTTTCATTATAATTCTATAGAGGAGAAATAAGAGTGCACACACATCTATGTGTGCATGTGCAAACATATATGTCAATATTTACATTAGTGTTTTTATTTTTTTTATCTAGAGGCTAATACAGAATACTTCACAGTTATGACTGGAACAGGTACCACACAGGGGGAAATCGGGAAACAATCAAAGCGTCATGTTGGTAAGAACACGAATATAACTTGTTCTTAACTACTATTGGCTTATTTAATCTACTTTGGGGTTTCTTTGTTTAGATCACTAGTGATTGCAGTGCTTATAGACTAGTAGAATATGTTAAAAAATAACTTCATAAATTTCCTCCTATAATTGGTTAGAAATATTACACTGGTCAACAAATTTTTACAAAAGTCATGGTACTGAAATAAAATTAGCCATTTCTTATCATTTTGTATTTCCTATCATTTCCTATCAATTTGTATGTGCTCAACACGAATATGACAGTCAAATTCTAATTTTGGCGCTAGTTTTTTTTGTAATCTGCAATAAATAGATGTTTACATCAAAAAATGCATGACAGTAATAATAGGTCTACAGTCAATACCTGTAAAAAAATCAAGTCGTAGATTATTTCTTAGATTTCTTCGCTTGTGTCTTATACAGCTGTTCAGAAGCATCTCTGGGGAGCGTCCAGCAGTAGTCAGTCAGCATTGTAGTGAACCATTTTCCCTGGTATCTTTGTTCCATTGATGTGATATTTTGATGAAAACGTTTGCCATATTCATCACTAACCATACCACAGTTTTTAGGGAAGAAATCCAGATAGGAATAAAGGAAGTGGCTCTTTAGAGACATATTGCAGCCAAGTTTCTGATACTGCATCAGCATGTCTTCTACTAGTTCCTTGTAGTTTTCTTCCCTAACATTCCCAAGAAAGTTTGTAGACACTAGGCAAAAAGCATTCCATGTTTGTTTCGCATCACCCTGCAGCAAGGTCATCTTTGAAGAGCTCTCAAATCTGAGGACCCACAAAAACTCCCTCTTTAATCTTTGCTTCGCTGAGTTGAGGGAATTTTTCATGCAGGTATGGGAAAGCTGGCGAGGTCTGGTCCATGGCTTTCACGAAATTCTCCATCAAACCTAGTTTGATGTGAAGGGTGGTAGCAGGATTTTGTGATCCTCAACCAGAGCTGGGTGCTGGATATTGATCTCTCCAACTGCTACGTTTTGTCTGTGAGTCCATTCCTTCCGCAAGTAGTGCAATTCACTTGTTCGGCTATCCTATTCACATAAGAAGCACATGTATTTTATATATCCCTGCTGCAGTCCCATGAAAACGACAACTAGCTTCAAATCACCACAGACTTGCCAGCTGTACTTGTTATACTCAATGGAATTCAGTAGCTGCTTTAAGTTATCGTATGTCTCTTTCATGTGGACAGCATGCACTACTGGAATTGTTGGAAGACGGTTTCCATTGTGCAAAAGCACAGCCATAAGACTCAGTTTCGAAGAGTCTAGAAATAATCTCATTCTTTTGGATCATGAGTGATTTATAAGGCATTCATGAAGCCCTCAATATTGGAACAGAATACAAGAGTACTTTCCTTTCTGAAGAAAGGCTCCAACTGCTGATGGCACTTTCCATATAAAGTAATTGTGACATCTTCTTCTAGAAGATTCCATTGTTGGAGTCTTGATCTGAGCAATTCTGCCTTGTTCTTGGATAAGTCCAAATCACGAACCAGGTCATTTAGTTCTTCCTGTGTTAGTTTGTGTGGGGTTGATGATGCACCACAGTGAAAATCTGGATCACTGCATGCTGATGGAACAGGAGAACAGGTCGGCTCACCCTTGTCCTCATCAGATGAATCAAGAGAATATTCTACTGGAGGTTCTGGAATAGGAAATCCCCTCACCATGTGGAACTGGTTTCAATGCAGATGGAATGTTTGGGTAGACTATTCTTGACTTCTTATGCTTCTTTATTCTGCTGTAAAGAGGAGGAACCAAGCAGGAGTAACAGTTTTTTATGTGGTTGCTTGGCTCTCTCCGTACCATGGGAACTGCAAACGGCATTAATGGTCTTTTGCCGTTTAACCACTGTGAAAGCTGTGTTATCCATGTAGCACAGCATCTATGCGGGGCCCAAGGCTTGTCTTGGTCACCAACCTGGCATCCGAAGTAAAGATGATAAGCCTTCTTCTCTTGAGAAGTGATACTTTTCTTCTGGTTGGCAAATGTCACTTCCCCACAAATAGAGCAGAAATTGTACATCCTATTAACGCACTTTCGATACATTACTGTTCTTATTGTACCTAAATGGATAAAATAATAACAGTTCTATGGAATAGTAGCTTCACCTGTCTCGCACAAAGTCTGAAATATTTTCAATGCTCAACCTTTCTGACAGGGATTTATATAGTGCACTACTGACATCAGCTTACTTCAGCAGTAGCCTGGCAGTAGTATTGCAGTGCATCAGAAAAAGACGCAGTCAACTCTGGATGACGTATGCATGATGGTATTATGCAATGTGATACAATATTACATCATTCTAGGCTGATTTAGGATGTTGTTGCAGTCCTACTGGATAAATTTATGTGGTTAAGCATATAAAATGAATTACATGAAATATCTTCAAAATGAGAGCTAATAAAAAAATTTTCAGGGTTATATTCATGTTCATCACACCAAGATACTACAGATTAGGACCTTTTTAAATCAGTAACGATCTCAATGTTGACCAGAGTAATTTTAAAAAATGGAAGATGCTATCAAGGAATTCAGAATAAAGACAAAGAAGAAAAATGTTGCAATGTTTTATAGAAATGTGATTAATAGACAAATGGCCACACAATGAAGTATAGGAATAGAACATAACCAATGTGTGAATAAAAACAAATATACAGGGTTTAGAGAGGAGTGTGTAAATATTCATGCTCTTAATGTAATTTTTATTTTTCTATTGCATTTTAGATTTGAATTTGAGCAAAGCCAAGAATATAGTTTCACAGCAACAAGATTCGTTTTCCAGACAGATCACACCAAGTACATTTTCAACAAAAGTGATAAATATGTCACCCTTTCATAAACAAGGTAAATATTGTATGTAATGTTGTGAAGTCTCTAAGAGCTTAGAATAATTTTTGTAGCTTTTAAAATATATTCATTTAATATTCCCATTGTTTACTTTTGCTATTGTTTCCCTTGTTGGTATTACATCCCCAATGATAGTGTTGAAGGCAGTGTCTCAGGCAGTGCCCATTTTCTTCTATGTATGTCATAATTTCAGGTCTACATCCAAGCTTTTAATCAATTTTTAGTTGACTTTTGTGAATGACTTGAAATAGTGATCTAGTTTTCTTCTTTTACATGTGGCTGTCTAGATTTCCCTGTACCATTTATTGAAGAAATTCCTTTTCCCATGGTATACTCTTGGCTTCTTTGTCATAGATTATTGGTGTTTGAAGTATGAATTCCTTGCTTTCAATTCTATACTAGTGAATGTGCATCTCCTTTTATTCCACTACTGTACTATTTTGAATACTGAAGCTTCGTATTATAGTTTAGGTCTGAGAGCATGATTCATCCATTCTTTTTGGCAGTGATTGCTCTGATTATTTGGGATGTTTTGTTGTACCACATACATTTCACTCATATATATATATTTATATTTCTTTGAAGAATGCCATTGGAATTTTGATAGGAATTGCATTGAATCTGTATATTATTTTGGGCAAGGTGGTCATTTTAACAATGTCAAAGCTTCCAAATGTGAGCAGGGAATAATTTTCCATATCTTTGTTATTTCTATTTCTTTTAATAATGTCATATAGTTTTCTCATATGTCTTTCATCTGCTTAAGTTTACTCATAGACACTTAAATCTTCTTGCTGAAATTACAAATAGGGGTGATTTCTGATTTATTTCTCATCGAGTTTGTTGTGCATATAAAAATGCAACTGACTTTTGTCTATTGTTATTTGTTTCCTGTCGTGTCATATACTTACTTTTGCTTCTCATAGATTTTTTAATAGCATCTTTAGATTATTCTATGTATACCATCATGTCATCTTCAAATATTGATAGTTTCAATTCTCCTTTTTCAACTTAGATTCCTTTTATATCTTTCCCTTATTTAATTGCTCTATCTAGGACTTCTAATACTTTGTTGAATAGTAGTGATGAAATGGACATCCTTGACTTGTACCTGTTCTTAGAGGAATTAATTTCTGTGTTTCACCATTTAGTATGATGCTAGCTATGGGTTTGTTGTATATATCTTTATTTTGTTGAGGTCTAAGGTATGACCTGAGTTTCAGGCATATAATTTAATATAAATCTAGGGGTTGACTACAATCTGTATTATTCTCCAGATACCAGACACCAATGACACCAGTTCATTGTGTTCTCCCCAACTCATTTTAAGCCACAGTGGCTCCCACTAAGGACCTTACTGATCATATATCTAGCCTTTATACTGCTACTCAGGGGTTCTAGCCCTTGATCACCTTGATCTCTTGGCAGGAAAGGGCTATATTCGCAAGCACCAAGACTTGTCACCTGTGTGTCTGTGTGTGTATAAAGTAAATTAATTGTATAAATTCAATTAAACTAATTAACTTCAAAATTAATTTCTGTTAACTTAATTTAATTATTTTTGTTGGCAACTAAGTTATTGTGTATTAAAACAGCTATAAATCTGACCAATCTTAAAGTAACATTTTCTAAAATTTTCTAGAGAAATCTAATGAGCAGATTTCATTTTACATGACTGAACCTTCAAAAGCACTTCCTAGAAGATCTAGGGATGAGTCAGGTATTTATAAAACCACCTATTTACCTTCAGCGTACAGAGAACCTTCAGGTAATTTTTTTTAATATTCCTAGTGTTTAATATAAGTTCTAAAATTATGATTGCTTTAATTTTATGTAAATAACTAGATCTGGATAGCCTTAATTAGATAACCAGTTTAGGAAAGCATAAGTAAAAGTAAGTACTAAATAAACTCATCCAAAATAATGCATTCTTTTTTTTTTAATTTTTTTTAAAGATTTATTTATTTATACATACAAGCTGGGGTACAGGCCAGAGGAGTGGGGCGGCGAGAGGGTTCACCAGAGACAGAGTGGGGAGCAAAACAGGCAGATCAGAAATACACTGCTGAGGGGAGCAGCGGGCGAGGCAGGAGAGGTCTGGCTAGGCAGGAGAGGTCTGCCGCACCATGTGGGATTCTCCCCGGCTGGGCATCGAACTCGCATAGCGCACTGCCAGCAGCTCCTCAGCGCAGCGCTCAACCGGTGCGCCACTAGGGAGGCCCCAAAATAATACATTCTTAAAGAATGAATAGTGACTCTGGCATAACTCTTTCTTTCCAAACCACTACTAAATATTAGATACTCCATTTTTCTCTACCTCCCCTTCTTATTCAGTCTTACAGAACCTGTAAGTTAAGAAAATAAATTCATCTGATGATATACTTCCTTACATTTGTATATCCCTTTTTTGTCCAATCTGAGACAGGGTCTGCAATGGACTTAACAACAGGGCTTCTTTTTCCACACCCTCGCTAGTATTTGTTGTTTATGGTCATTTTGATGTGGGATAGTCTCACAGGTGTGAAGTGGTATCTCATTGTGGTTTTTATTTGCATTTCCCCCAATGACAAGTGATGATGAACATTTTTACATGTGCCTATTGACCATCTATATGTCTTCTTTTGGAAAGTATCTGTTCCCTCTGCCCATTTCTTGATTTTTTTTTCTTTTTGTTGAGTTGTATGAGCTCTTTGATACCAGTCCCTTGTCAGATGTATGATGTGCAAATATTTTCTCCCATTCCATAGAGTTGTCTCTTGGTTAAAGTTATGGTCTCCTTTGCTGTACAGTAGATTTTTGGTTTGATGTAGCCATCTGCAGCAGCATGGATGGAACTGGAGAAGATAGTGAAATAAGTCAAAAGTGAAATGAGTCAAAGGAGAAAGATAAATACCAAATGATGTCACTAATATGTGGAATATAGAGAATCCAAAATAAGAACCAGAGAGAGACAACCTAAAAAAGGAGACTTTGAAAACTGACTAAATAACTGAAACATCCAAAGTGGGGAGAAAATGAGGGAGAAGTAAGAGCAAAAAAGTAAGGAAGCACAACAGACTAGATGATTTAGTGGCAGGTACTCTATGGTGGAAATATCTGATGGGGAGAATCATAATGTTACCACAAATAAAAAAATAAATTGTTATTTAAATAAATAAATCATAGAGATAATTTACCACATATATCTATCCTTTTGCAATAAAACATGTGAAAATATTTTAATTTTTGACTGGTCATTAAATATTTTATGTATTGATTAGTATAATATCTGAATTTTATTGCAAACAAATGCATCCATTTTTTTCTTTCTGGAATTTTTACATTGCATATTAACAAAGAAACCCATTCTCACCTGAGATCCTAAAGATATTCTTCTATACTTTCTTCCAAGGTAATTTTGCTTTTCACATTTAAGCCATCTGCTATGAATTTACTTTTTTGTGTGACATGTGCTTTTTGAATCTTGAATGAATGTACAACTATATTTTGCATTTAAAATGGATAAGCAATTACATCAGAACCATTTCATCCTTTATTGAGTAGTCATTCCTTTTCTATTTAATTGCAGTGCTAACTCTGTCACATATCATTCTGTCTGTTAACTATCATCTATTTATCGATTTATCTTTTCTTCCTCACTTCCTCATTTCTTCCCTTATCCAATTCCTCCCTCCATAACTTACTTCCTTCCTCCCTACCTCTATCTCTATCTCCCTTCCTCCTTTCCTTTTTTCTTTCCTTCTTTCTTTTCTCCCTTTCTTCCTTTTTTCTTTTTTCTTTTTTTTTTTTTTACTGATATTCATTAATCTATTGTATAGTCTGGATCTAGTGCCATACTGTCTCAATTCCTAAATTTTATATAAAATTTTGATAAATGGCCCACCAGCCCCTGTAGCTTAGATGACCCATGCTCCAGTAAGAGGGCCTAGAAATCCCTCCCACTGACTCTAACAGTCTGGATAACACATGAAGAGGTGAGAACCACTGGAGGCCCCATCTGCAGGCCGCTGCAGGCAAGGCACCCACCCAGATGACCCATGCCTGGAACAAATCCAAAAGCAAACAATGGGAAGAAAGTAAAATACAAATGGTCAAGCAAGCCCTCCAGAGAACAATAACCATGAAAGAAAATCAGTCTCCAGAATACACACTGTCATGAAAAAAATTTTCTTCTTGACAGATGAAGAATTCAAAATGCCATAATTAAGAAAATCAAAGAATTTGTACCACACAAACAAAACTCAGAAAATAAGAACAGAGATATACAAGAAGATGAATAAAAGGAAAAGAATGCTATGAGAAATAACCTACAAACAGAATATCAAGATTGAAACTTTACATAAGAAAATAAAAGAATTGCAGGATGCATAGATATCAATGGAAGAGGTAAAAAAAATTCTGGGAAAGCCATGGGAATATAATAAATGGAATAAATGACATAGTAGAACAGATCAGTAATCTTGAACACACAGATACAAAAAGAATTAAAAAAAAAGAGACAAAAGAAAAAGAATGAAGAGACATTTTGATAATTATCAGATTCCATGAGTCTGAAATATAATAGTCATAGGAATCCCAGAAGAAGAGTTAAATTAGAGAGCTGAAAAGCTATACAAGGAAATAATTGAAGAAAACATCCCAAACATGAAGAGGAAAATATAAATAAATATACAGGAAGCTAGAGGATGCAAAATTATCATAATGAATGGAAAACTATAGCAAGACACATGGTAGTAATGTTTTCACAAGTCCAAGACCTTCACTGCTTCTCAGAAACACACCTAAGTTCCAGAGATAAACATAGATTGAAAGTAAAAGACTGGAAAACAATTCCAGAAGAAAATGGCACCCAAGAAGGCAGGGGTAGCCATACTTAGATAAAATAGACTTCCAGCTAAAAAAGGTGACAAGAGAAATGGGCGAACACTATATAATGATCAAGGGGACAATACACCAGGAAGAGATAACACTCATCAGTATATACTCACCAAATGAGAAAGCACCGAAATACATTAGATTATTATTGTCTCTTAAAGTAGACATTGGAGAGAATATATAGGGGATATGATAGGAGATATAAACACCTCACTCTCATCAATGGACAAATCAGTGAGACAGAAAATAAACAGGAACACAGTAGCCCAAAACAAAGATCTAAGCAACATGGGCCTAACAGAAATCTATAACACACTGCAACCCCAAAATACCAAATACACATTTTTCTCAAGTGCACATGGATCGTTCTCCAGGATCTACCATATACTGGGCGCTAAGACAAACATCAACAATTACATGAAGATTGAAATAATAGTAAGTATTTTCTCACCATGAATGTATGAAACTAGAAATCAACTACAAAAAGAAAACAATGAGATCTCCCATTATGTGGAGACTGAATAACATGCTACTAAAAGATCACTGGGTAATGTAAAATCAAAGAAGAAATTAAAAATTACCTTGAGATAAATGATAATTGGGACACAACCTTCTAGAACACAGGGGACACAGCAAAAGCATAATTAAAAAGGAAAATATATAGCAATACAAGCCTACATCAGGAAACAAGAACCCAAAGAAACAGCCTAATCGCCTATCTTGAGGAACTAGAAGAACAAAAGACCCCAAAAACCAGGAAAGCAGAAATAAATGAAATAAGAATCAATAAAAACAGTCCAAATGATCAATGAAATCAAAATCTGGTTCTTTGAAAAATATAAACAAAATAGATAAGCCTCTACTCAGGCTCACAAAGAAAAAGAAGGAGAAAACTCAAAAATGGAATCATAAATGAAGGAGGAGAAATTATAACAGACCCAGCAGAAATCCAAAATATAAAAATTACTTTGAATATTTATATGCAAATAAATTCAATAGTCTAGATGTGTTGAAAAAATATTAGGCTTACACAACCATTCAAGGCTAAACAAAGAAGAAATAGAAAACTTGGACAAACCAACTACAATCAAGGAAATTGAAGCTGTAATCAAAATCCCCCCAAGAAGCAAAAACCCAAGACAAGATAGTTTCGTAAGCAAGTTCTACCAAACATTCCGAGGTGAATGCCTATCCTGCTAAAACTTTCAAAAAAATTGAGAAAGAAGGAGTATTTCCAAATACATGTTATAAGGTCAACATCACACTAATACCAAAACTAAACAAAGACAATACATACAAAAAGAAAACTAAAGGTCAATCTCTCTAATGAACACAGATGCCAAGAAACCACAATGAGATACCACCTCACACCTGTGAGAATGGCCCATATTAAAAAACAAACAAAAACAATAAAACCCGGCAACAGCAAATGCTGGTGAAGATATGGAGAGAAAGGAACCCTCTTACACTTCTGATGGGAATGCAAACTGGTCCAGCCACTATGGAATTTTGTGTGGAGGAGCCTCAAAACACTAAAATGGATCTACTATATAATCCAGTGTTTCCACTCCTGGGAATGTACACAAAGGACACAAAAACACTAAATTGAAGGGAAACCTGCACTCCTATGTTTATTGCAGCCCTATTCTACAATAGCCAAGATATGGAAACAACCTAAATGCTCCCCAAACAGATGAATGGATCAAGAAGATGTAGGGGGCCTCCCTAGTGGTGCAAAGGGTTAAGTCTCAGCACTATGACACTATTGCTGTCCGCTATCCGCAGTCACTGCAGCACAAGTTCGAGTTCATTCCCTAGCCAGGGAGCTTCCCACATGGCACAGCAGACCTCTCCTCTCTTGCCCTTGCTCCCCTCAGCATTGTATTTCCGTCGATCTGCCTGTTCTGCTCCTCACTCTGTCTCTGGTGAATCTTCTCACCACCCCCACCCCTTTGGCCTACACCCCAGCTCTTGTATGCGTAAATAAATAAATCTTTAAAAATAAAAGATGTGGTATATATACACAATGGAATACTATTCAGTGATCAAAAAAGTTTAAACTCTTGCCATCCGTGGTAGCATGGATGGAGCTGGAAGGTATTATGCTAAGTGAACTAAGTCAGAAGGAAGAAGAAAACTATTGGATGGTCTCACTTACAGGGGAAATATAAAGGAGCTGAACAAAGGACCAGGAAAAAGACAAACCTTGCAGATAGATCTGAGGCATAGAGCAGGGGAGTGGGGAGGGAGAGGTGTCAAGATGGTGAAGGGAAGAGCACAAGGGACTACTGTGATAGTTTCTAGGTGCTCTAGTGGTGGGAGAAGTAAGGGGATAGCACCCGAGGGGTGAAATCAAATATTGTACAAAAGTGAACAACAATGTAAGAAAATAAAAAAAATTAATAATTTTGTAAAGTTCCAAGAAAAGTCCTATTGTTCTTTTTTATTGGAATGTCACTGAATTTTTAGATTATTATTAGAAGAACTGATATTTAATAATATTGATTTTTTAATGCAATAATAAGAAACATTTCACCATTTTTATATCATCTTTAATTACTTTCAATAAAGTTTCATTATTTTTACCAAAAAATGATAATAGGAATTCTAGAAGTAGAGCAGAGAGATTAGGAGAGCAATAGAAATATTTAAAGAAAAATGAGAAATTTGAAAACTATTCAGTGAAATTTATTCTTAATGTCTCTGTGCTTATCTGAAGATCTTTTACTTTTTCTATTCAAATGAATCAGTTTTTCAAATTGTATCTTTTGGAGAAAGACTGAAGGTAAAATTATGCCTGCTAATGTGTTGCTGTAGTTCATATTACTTTAATAAATGATGGTAATAAAAATGAAGTGCTTTTTTCCCCACCCAGTATGTCTTCGGTTTAGGTAATGATGCTTCATGTGGCATATGATGTATATGTGCTGCAATGGGTATGATTCAAACTTTAAATATTCATGGGTTCAGTCATTACTCTAAGGCAAGATCTCCAATATACGCTACCTGGAAGGTTTGCAACTTTGACTCAAACTGTATTAGAACAAATATGCCCACAAAACATTACCGATAGATGACCAAGAGCCACCAATTGTAATAATTCCTTTTGCAATATATAATATATTTCAATGAATTTCACTAGTTTTTTTCTGTAATTGGAGCTAGGGAGTAGTTTTTAAAATTAACTAAGAAGCAAAATCACAAATAGAAAGGGCAGGATCAAAACTCACATTTTTCTGAATGACCCCTTTTCTCTGAACCAGCTGGAAGATCTACATGCAAATGAGCTCTGAAAAGGCACTTTTACCTCAGCTCATTAATTCTTTATTATTCTTTTCCACCATTATTTGCCATCATGGTTTAGAGTTACATAACCTAAAGTGGGGGTAAGTAGTTTAACTGGACAATTCAAGGAATTTCTGCCTCATAGTAACATTCTGTGCCTAGGATAACAATAGTGTGTGACTTGCAGGGGTGGGGTGGGGGTGGGGTACAAGGGCAAAGAAATGTTGTGTCCCTTCTAAATGGGTATATCCCTAACATATGTTTTTTTTAATACATATTTTTATTGTTATTTATGTCTTTTACATTTTGTATTCCCCTTGGGTAGACCACCACCAATTCACCCGTGATCCATCTCCATGGTCCCTTGTGTTCTTTTCTATTCCATTTTGTGCCCTTTACCTCCCCTCCCCTCACATACTACCCCCCCCTCGACCCGCTGAGTGTCTCTCTCCTATTTGGTTTCCTTATAGTCCTGTTTTAAGTGAAACCATTCGATATTTTTTTCTTTCTTTCTGGCTTATTTCACTGAGTATGATCCCCTCTAACTCCATTCATGTCGCTGCAAATTGCATGTGTTTATCTTCTTTGAATGCTGAATTGTATTCCATTGTGTATATGTACCACATCTTCTTGATCCAATCATCTAATTTTGGACACCTGGGTTGCTTCCATACCTTTGCTATTGTGAACAGTGCCGCAATGAACATACGGGTGCATGTATCCTTTCGGATTAGTGTTTTTGTGTCCTTTGGGTAAATTCCCAAAAGTGGTATTGCTGGGTCGTATGGAAGCTCCATGTTTAGCAGTTTGAGGACTCGCCATACAGCTTTCCATAGTGGTTGGACCAGTTCACATTCCCACCAGCAGTATAGAAGAGTTCCTTTTTCTCCACATCCTTTCCAGCATTTGTTGTTGCCTGTATTTTTAATGTGTGCCATCCTCACAGGTGTGAGGTGGTATCTCATAGTGGTTTTGATTTGCATTTCCTTGATTATAAGTGATGTTGAGCATTTT
>PVIJ01009644.1:0-33958 GCA_004024925.1 Scalopus aquaticus | reverse complement strand
TTTTTTATGTACATATGAAAATTTTATTACTCAGATTACCAGGAATGACTGAACTTTGAAATCGCCTTCATATTTTATGGGAATGGCACTAAAGAATTATAAGAAATTATTTGTGCTTCAGCTTTTTCACTACCTGGATTGGTTATTTTGGTAAAATCATTAAAACTGCATAATCTCCATGTAACACACACTTACTTATTGCTAATAAAACTTTAAATTAAGGTATTATGTTTCTGTCACTCGTTCTTTTCATTATATTCTCCTATAATTAAATGGATTCTAATCAGAGGAGTAACAGTATCATACTATATGCAGCTGTAAAAAAACAGACATAGATGATTTATCTTGTAAAAGTGTTCTTGAAGCTATTTATTTTATAGGGATTTATGTGCAAACATCCCCAGAATTTATTGGGAAATATGCAAAAGCAGAAGGAAAGACACATTCAAAGAGTCATTTTGGTAAGTCAATAATATTTCATATCCATTATTTATCTACTCTGGGTCAGTTTATACTTGATTACTTAATGACCAAAGTGTCTATATGCTATTAGAACATGATAAAATAATTCAATATATATTCTTTACTATAATTAGCTGGAAATGTAACATTATGAAAGGAAAAAATGCTATGCATTAAAAGTTTGAGAAGATGATGCATAAATATTCAATGCCACTGAGATTTTTTTTATTGTACTTAAGGGAAGTATTTCCATAACTAGTCTACTTAGTACTTTTTGAGGGTAAGAAAAGTTAGGATTGTGTATTTACAATACAGAACAGTAACTTATCTACAACCAAAATGATATGTATCAACCATAACACAGGCAAAGCAACAGAAAACTGAGCCATATACAGGAAAAAAGACTATGAAGTGTTCTCATGAGTATCTCAGATGTAGGATTCCATAGAAAAAGTATAAATATTTTGGAAGAGTTGAAGAAAACTGCAATGAAAAGTACAGTAAGATTGATGGCAACATCTCAACAAATAGTAAAATCAGAAAAGACACAAAGGATTACTCTGTCAATGAATATGAAAAATGTAGAGTGGAAAGTCAAAAGTGTATGGGTAACACAGGAGGGGATAACTAGAGAGGCAAAGGACTAGATTTGAAAGTTCTGAAAAGAGTCTACACAATGAAAGTAATGGGAAAATTTTAAGTAAAGCAGAAAGGGGCAGAAAAAAACTCACTGAAGTACAGTAACTGAAAAAATTGAATGAGGGCCTCCCCGGTGGCGCAGCGGTTGAGCGCTGCCCTGTGGAGCTGTCGGCGGCAGCGATGCGAGTTCGACGCCCGGCCGGGGAGAATCCCACATGGTGCGGCAGACCTCTCCTGCCTCGCCCGCTGCTCCCCTCAGCAGTGTACCTCTGATCTGCCTGTTCTGCTGCCCACTCTATCTCTGGTGAACCCTCTTGCCGCCCCACGCCTCTGGCCTGTACCCCAGCTTGTATGTATAAATAAAAAAAAAAAATTAAAAAAAAATTGAATGATACTTGTTGATAAATATGAATCTGCACAAAGCAAACTTGATGATCAAGCTGTGAGAAGGGGAAGAAAAAGAAAGCGGACCAGAAGCCTTATACAAAAAAAAAAAAAATTGATAAATTCCCAAACCTACAGAATGAATTAAATATGGATGTCCAAAAAACAAAGAGAACGCCTGAATTCTTTTTTTAAAGATTTATTTATTTTTGCATACAAGTTGGGGTGCAGGCCAGAGGTGGGGGGGATGAGAAGATTCACCAGAGACTGAGTGGGGAGCAGAACAGGCAGATCTACTGAAGTACACTGCTGAGGGGAGCAGTGGGCGAGGCAGGAGAGGTCTGCTGTGCCATGTGGGAATCTCCTGGCCAGCCATCGAACTCACGCCGCAGTTACCAACAGCTCCACAGTGCTGCACTTAACCTGTTGTGCTACCAGGGAGACCCAACACCTGAATTCTTACGTGCAAAAAGATCTATACCTGGACACATCATTGTCAAAGTACCAAAAATCGAAAATAAGGAAAAAATTTTGCAGGAAGCAAGGAAAAATAAATAATAACTTACAGGGGCTCCAAAATTAGGATTTCCATAGATTTCAGCCCAGACACTTACCAAGCAAGAAAGAGTGGAAGGTAATATCCACAATATTAAAAGACAAAAACTGCCAGCCAAGAATTCTCTACTCTGAAAAATTTTCATGTAAGTATGAAGGTGTAATAAACAGAAAGACAAACAAAAGCTAATGGTGTTTGCCACCACTAGACCTGCTCTTCAAGTAATAACTAAAAGTAGTTCTACAAAAAAAGAAAAACCTGAAGCACAAACTCCTAGCAAAATTACAATAGAAATACAACACTAGTAGCAAAAGCATGAATATATGAACCAACACAAAACAGTAAAGTTGAAGAAGTGGGTAGAACGACTATATTCAATGTCAGAGAGCTGACACCAGCAAGAAAAAGACCTAAAAAATAGGAATTCAACTAAAACACCCTTGGTAACCAGTAACAAAAAATGCATAATAGACATCTACAGAAAAAACAGCAAAGAAATTGACAGAATATAAAAGAAATTGCTAAGGAAAGCCATCAAGAAAGAGTAGAGAGAAACAAGGGAAAAAGAAAAAACAAAAATAAAACAATAAAAAATCAAAATGATTGCTAAACAGTTCATATTAATAATAATCTAAGTGTGAATGGTTTGAATTCACCAATAAAAAGACATAGGCTAACAGCATGGGTGGGAAAAAATTCATCCATCCATAAAGACTTTGTTTACAAGAGACCCATTTAAAATGGAAAGACATAAACAAAAATAGTAGGGTAGAATAAAGTCATACATGCCAATAACTCAGACTGTGAATCAGGACTGCTTTTCTTATATCTGATAAACTAGATGTTCAACTAAGAAAGGTAATCTGGGAAAAAGATGAATACTATATAATGATCAAGGGGACAATTCTTCAAGAAGATATAACTGTTATTAATATTTACGCCCCAAATATAGGAGCATCTAGTCATATAAAGTAACTATTAACAGATCTAAAACAACATATCAACAAAAATGCAATCATTGTCAGATTACAATGCACCACCGACACAAAGGTATAGACCATCCAGGGAGAAAATTGACAAAGAAATAAAGGTTTTAAATGAAGTGTTAAGTCATATGGGTTTACTGGACATTTATAGTTTTCCATTCCAAAAGAAATGAATACACTTTCTTCTCCAATACACATAAGCACAGTTTCTAGAACAGATAATTTACTAGGACATAAAACAAGTCTCAGAAAATATACAGAAATAAAAATTATATCAAGCATATTCACAGAGCATAATGCTGTAAAACTAGAAATTAGCCATAAAAGGAATCCTTTAACAAAACAAAATAGTTGGAGACTAATCAAAATGCTTCTGAACAACCCTTGTGTCAATGAAGAAATCAAAGAAAAGATTAAAAAAAAATCTAGCGGTGGTAATACCTGATGGAGATACCACAATATTACCTTAGTTAAAATGAATGAATTAATTAAACAACTATCTAGAGACTAAAAAAAAAAATGGAGATAAGAGCTACCAGACCCTTTGAGATGCTTTAAAAGCAGTACTACACAGGAACTTTATAGAAATACAGGCCCACATTAAAAAAATAAAAAAAGGAAAGATCTCAAGTTAACAATCTAACTCTGCAGATACATGAATTTGAAAAAGCACAACAAAGCACTCCAAAACCAGAAGGCAAAAAATAATAAAAATTAGAGCAGAAAAAAAGAAAGTAGAAAACCAAAAGTCCAACAATCAGTGAAACCGAGTTTTTTCTTTGAAAAAAATAAACAAAATTTACACATCATTAGCCACACTTACGAAGAAAAGAGAGAAAATCCTCATCAATATTATCAGAAAAGTGTTGAAATTACAACAGACACAGAAATACACAAGATCAAAAGAGCTTGCTGCAAAAGTCTATATGCAAACAAGTCTATAAACACTTTGTTTACAAAAGACCCATTTAAAACTGAAAGATTAAAAAAATAGGATAAATAAGTCATACATGCCAATAAGTCATACTTGCCAATAACTCAGATTGTGGACAAATTCTTAGACTTATACGACCTCCCAAGAATGAACCAGGATGAAATAGCTTAAACATTCCAGTAACGATTGCTGAAATTGAAAGTCATAAAAAGTCTTCAAGAACAAGTGTCAGGACCAGATAGTTTCTCCAATGAATTCTAACATACCTATAAAGATTTAATACCTATCTTACTCAAAGTCTTCAAAAAAATTGTAGAGGGAGGAAAACTCCCCAATGCTTTCTATGAAGCCAACGTTACCCTGATCTCAAAACCAAACAAAGATAGTATGAAATAATAAAATTATAGACCAGTATCTCTGATGAACAAAAATGCAAAAATCTTCAAGAAAATTCTAGGAAAATGAATATGGCAACATATCAAGCAAATCACCCTCCCATAATAAACTAGAATTCACCCTAGGGGTGTAAGGCTGATTCCACATATACAAATCAATTTCATCAATCAGATCAACAAAAAGGAAGACAAAAATCATATGCTCATTTCAATAGATGATGAAAATGCATTCCACAACCCCAACATCCGTTTGTGATAAAAGTTCTCCAAAAATAGGAATTAGTGGAACCTATTTAAATACTGACCTACAGTCAATGTCATAGTCAATGGTGCAAAGCCGAAAGCGTTTCCACTAAAATTAGGAACATGACAGGTATGTCCACTATCCGCACTGTTATGCAACACAATTTTGGAAGTCCTACTTGAAGCAGTTAGAAAAAAAAAAGGACACAAAAGGAATCCAAATTGAAAAGAAGGAGTGATACTGTCACTATTCACAGATAAGTTAATAGGCTTAAAGAAACCAAAAGATTCTACAAAAATCACTTCTAGAACTAATGAATAAAGTTGCAGGATACAAATTCAATACAAAAAAATCAGTGGCATATGCAAACAATATATGAAAAGAAAGAGAAATTATAACTGTAGTACAGTTCCATTTATAATTACGCCAAAAATAATAAACTATCTGGGAATAAACTTCACAAAAGAGAAAAGGACCTGTACATTGAAAACTATAAAACTTAAAGGAAATAAAAGGAGACACAAAGAAACAGAAAGAGATTCCATGCTTGTGGATTAGAAGAATTATTGTCATTAAAATGGCCATATTACCTAAAGCAATTAGAGATTCAATACAATATCTCAAAATACCAATGACCTTTTTTAAGGAAATAGAACAATTATCAAAAGGCTATAATTTCGTCTCAGTTTCCTTGAAGCTATACAGTATTGTAAACAGATGATTATAACAAGCTTTACAATGTTTATATGATTTATGTGCATGTGTTGCTTAGTAGCTGCAAAAATTATGAATAAGATAGAAACTTTGAAAATATTGCTGATATAAGTAATGTGCAGATATTGTAAAGAAGGAAATGTGTGACTCCTTAAAGACTATAAATTCCTCCCCCATAGATCATTATGCTCTTTGTGTTTTAACACAATCTGCCCTCTGGGATTATTCTTAATGAATCTATGGTTATCTAAGGATATTTTGCTCTCTTAATTCAAATTGTTAAGCTCTTACAATGTATCTGTTAGAGAAAGAACCACAGGACTGATTTATGACCATCAATATTCCCCAGTTATGTTGTTCTGTAGCTTATAACACTTTCACAAATGTTGGTAATTAATTATGGAGCTCTATTTATAGTGACCAATGTGTCTTTGATTTAGGTAATGATGCCACATCTGGTCTCTAACTCTTTACATTGCAGTACTGGTATATCTGTGTTGCCATGTAACAGTGAAAACTTTAAATATTCATATGGTCTATCATTTCTTCAAGAGAAGACTTCCTGTCTTATGTTATCTGGATCATGACAGATCTGCCCTTGGCTACATATTGTGTAAAACAAATTTGCCCAAAGATCTATCCAATAGGTGACTGAGAGTCATTTGCTGTATTTATTCCCTTTTTAAAATATGCAGTCCTTTTAAATGCATATCATACAATATTCTTCTGCGATTAGAGCTAGGGAGTTGTTCCTAAAGTCAACTGAAAAGTAAAAGTCACATGAAGACTCGAATAGAAAAGAATGCAAGACTATTACTCATGTTATTACAAATGACCCATTTCATTGACCCAATTCAAAGCTGTATATGTTCATGACCCTGAGAAAGAGTACTTTATATCCGCTCATTTACTAGGATTTTCTACCACAATACATCTTCATTTACAATTACTTAACCTAAGATGAGCATGAGTATTGTAGTTTTCCTGGATTATTTCTGCCTCATAACAGCATTGCTTGACTAGGATGACCGTAATTCCGTCTTGGCCTGGGGCAAAATTACTGTTTCCTGTCTCACGGGGGATTTCAGTCCTATATGACCTGTTTTATATACACATGAAATTCTTACTATTCAGATAAATTCCCTCATAACATGTAATTCTGCAAAAACCCTTCATATGTTTAGGGAACAGCCCTGGAGACAACAAAAAATAGAAAGATATTCAATGCTTATGGATTAGAAGAATTACTGCCATTAAAATGGCCATATTAAGGAATTCCAAATCCAAGTCTAATTAAGGAATTATGAGAATCAGTTTACACACTGATTTTGACAATGCCTGGATATGTCACATTGGCCAAATATCTAACCCTTTCTTATCTCCATGTATAGAGCCTTTTCTTATCTCTAATGGTGCTTTCAAGTAAAAGTAGAATGTTTCTGTAATCCAAAGCTTCCATTATAACTCTTGTATAATAAAAACATCATTCTAATTAGAGGAGAAATAGGGGCTCATACACATCCATATGTACATGCACAAACTAAAATATATTAGGATTTATCTTGAAAAAGTGTTTTGAAAAATTTTTTAAATGTAGGTGCTGATATAAAACACATCCCAACTGTGTTTGGAGGAGGTACTATGCATGAAGAATTCAAGATGCGATCAAAGAGTCATCTTGGTAAGGACAGGATATTTCATATCTATTTGTGGTTTAGTTATATTCTCTGGGACCTCTTATTGTATGGTAATAATTTATATGCGAAGTATTTTAGAAATCTCTTTATATCTATAGGGAGTAATGTAGAACACTTGACAGATACAGATGCAAGAAGAGATAAGATAAAACTCAAGAAACAACCACTGATTGTCACAGGTAAGAACAATGATATTACAATTCTAATTTTTCAATTAAACTTAGTAATTTCTAATTATTTATCTGCTCAGCAGTTTAATTATATTCGGGTGCTTAATAACAACAGTGTGTATAGTTTAGTATTTTTTGGACAAAAGCTTTCATGAATTCCCTCTTTAGTTGTATGCTTGCATTAACTATTAATATAGAAGAGGTACATATTTTGAATGTTAGCAATTGCTTATCTAAAAGATTACCATAAACATGGGCAACAGTAGCTTGGAATGTGATTGGTGCACAAATAACCTATTCTGTTCTATTCTGTTTCTGTTTCCAGCCTTGTAGAGAAATTGCTTTCTTATATTTGTAAATGCAGAAATGCTAAAAGACAGATGTGATGAAAGGAATATAACAGCTATTTATTTGGTATAACTTCTATCTCAATGATGATCATGTCACCCAAAGGTGTAATATTTCATCTGTAGTTAGTATAGTTCTATAGATATGGTTTGTACTTCAGAGTTTAAACAACAGTTTAGGCCTGAGGTAATTATTCATTTTGAAGTTCTTTATATGGATTTCACACTATTTAATTTTATTTTTGGACCTAAAGAGTTCTTTCTAAACTCAACGGAACAAAAGTCATGTAAATACTCAAATATGTAAATACTCAAATATAAAGAGATGCAAGACAATAGCATACATTATTGTAAATGACCCATTTCATCAACCCAACATAATTACTTGCTATTCTTTCTTACTAATACAACCTCCTTTACTTACATAACCCCCCCATAGGAGGATGGGCACTGCAGTTATCCTGGACAAATCAAAATATTTCCAACTCATAGTAACATTCTATGATAAGGATAATTACCATCTTTGCCAGGGGGAAAAAATGTTGTATCCTGTCTCACTGTGGCTATCAATCTTTCATGATGTCTGTTTCGTAGACATGTGCAATTCTTATTATTCAGATAAACTTCCTCATAGGATGTAATGCTGAAAAACCCTTCATGTTTTCTGGGAAAGAACATAGTGAAGAAATTATGAGAAATCAGTTTCTGCATCAATTTTGACATTGCCCAGATGTATCACTTTAGCAAACATCTAAACTACTTATATTTTAATATAACGAGCCTTTCCTGGTTGCTAATGACTCTCTTGGTTAAAAGAGTGTATTTGGGCAAACCACAGCTTTCATTATAATCCTAAATAAAAGCATCACTAAAATAACAGCTTACTGTGCATACACATACATGTTAATATTTACCTACAAAATAGTTTTGATAATGTGCTTTTTAATATATGTATATTGACCCTTGTGTAGAACACCACATGGATGTGGCTGAGAGAGGTGAAAAACATGCTGAAATGAAGGCAAGACGAAAAAGTCGTCTTGGTAAGGACAAGGATTTTTCAGTTTCTTTGGGGTTTAGATATTTTCTCTGGGATTTCTTCAGGTTTGGATCTTGAATCATGTAACTATGCAATAGCTATAGTTGAGGAAATATGGAGAGTCAATTCATGAATCGATTTTGTCATTGCCTGGATGTGTAACTTTGGCCAAATCACTAAACCTCTCTAATCTCAATCCCAATCTTCTTCTGATTGCTAATGGAGCTCTCAGGTTAAGGTAGTGTTTTTCTGCATCACCATTTCATTATAATCCTTTTATAATAAGACATCATAGAGAGGCAAAATAATATAGAGGAAAAAGATGAGCATGCATATATATCCACATGTACATGTGCAAACAAAAATATTAATAAATACCTTAAATAAGTGTGTTGAAAATACTTAGTTTTTGTTTTTGTATAGACTCTCTTATAGAACAATTCACAGAAGAAATTGGAAGCGGTATTACACATGGGGAAACCAAGACACAAGCAAAGGGTCTAATTGGTAAGGACAAGAATATTTCACACCCATTTGTTGTTTAGTTCTTTTCTCTGGGATTTCTTCAATTTGGATCTTTTAATGACCACAGTGCCTATATGCTGCTACAGCATTATTTTTTTAAACAGTTCTTCATAATTCATCTTCAATGACTTTTGCAACAGTTGCAGTTATGAATGGAAAAAGAACTACATATTATAAGTTTGAAAACTCATCAATGAAAGTGATGCTTAAATATTCAGTGCTCTAGAGACTTAGGAATATGCTTGATGGATGAATTTCTGATGCAGGTATACTAAAATTTTTGCAGACTAGAAAATATATTGCTGTGTATAGTCAAGAGCAGAAATGCAAGCTTATGAATATGATAAGAAAAATTGAGCAGGTAGTTATTTCATTGGTTACTGATTCTTTCTAGATCATTAATGTATTGGCAAATTGATAGTTTCAGATGGAGTAGTTGCCAGTTTTGCTATATAGTTCATAGTTTATACTTGTGCCTCTTTCCCTGCAGTCGTAGGGTTTGATGCTCTACCTTTTTTTTGTGTGGTATGAAGGCATAGGAGGCAGGGAGCTCAGCAGAGAAGTAAGGAAAGGAAAGCTCCAGAGAGAGAACAGTGTCATAGAATATCAGTCATCCAGAGGTGACTGAGATTATCCCCACATCTGTGTCCTCAGTGGAGCTATATCAGAAGCCACAGGCTATACTTTAGGAGACATCATACAATAGGAAACAGTGAAGCTTAACCTCTATGCAGATAATCAGGCAAACAACAGTAACAAGCCTCCAAACAACAGGGAGGCATCAGGATCCAGTTGGGCTACAATATTCTTTGCAAAGACCATTTTTACTACCCTCTGACCCCTCACACTCATGATACAAACTATCACAATTTTGTCCATGAAAGAAATAGAAATGTATGAGCCATACATTGGAAAATGGGAGACACCAAAATGATCTTACTTGTGTCACAAATGTAGGATTCCACAGAAAAGTTAGAAAGATTTTGAAAGAGTTCAAGAAAACTGTGGAGAAAAGGAAAGGAAGATATGGAAGCAACACAACAAATAGGAATATAAAAAAAATTGAGGTTTACTCTCACAATCACATTGAAAAATCTGGAGTTCAAAGTACTGACATGTAAGTATAACACAGACAGGAATAACTAGGGGGGCCAGAGTATTCTTGAAAGGTCCGAAGAGTCTACACACTTAAAGTAATGGGAACATTTAAGTAGAGCAGAGATACAAAGGGGCAAAAAAATTTCATGGGAATACAGTGACTGAAAAAATTGAAAGATATTTGTTGATAAATATGAATCTGTACCAAGCAAACTCAATCTAAGCAGAATAAGTACCAAGACATTCATAGCCAGACTCAGCATAGAGAGTGATAAGGACAAAGACAGAGGAAATATTAAATATCTCAAAGGGAATACACAACTCACATGTTAAAGAGCACCTAGTACACTGGACTCTTGACTACTTTCAGAAACAGTGTTAGATTTTCCTGGGATAAATTCAAATTGCATAAGAGATAGCATTGATTAGAAAGCACCTGTTAAGGAATTATGTGGCATGTGGTTATATATAAAATTTGTTATTCCTGGATATTAGGTTTTTTTTGTCCTATAACTAAACATTTCCATGTCTCAATGTAACATAGATTAATACTCTGCAGATATCCATTTTAAGGTTTGTGATTCTGCAATTTGAAATTCATTAAAAATGCTCTTCTATAACAAGAAGTGCTAATTAACTTAATCCAGCACACACGTATTCAAACACAAGCAAGCGCGCGCGCGCGCGCGCGCACACACACACACACACACACACACACGGTAACAGTTTCAATACAAGGTGTTACAGAAATCTCTTTATATCTACAGGAAGTAGTGTACGACACGTGACAGATGCCGTTGCAAGACCAGAGGCAAAGGACCTTCGCATGACAACATACCCACTCACTTACCCAGGTATGAATACGAATATTATAACTTTTATTTCTATTAAAGTTTAATAATTTCTAACCATATATCTTCTCAGGATTATAGTTAAGTGTGGGTGCTTAATACAAACAGTGTGTATAGTTTACCGTTTTTTGGGCAAAACTTTTCATGAAGTCACCCTTTAATCAGTTCTAAACTCATATTAAGTATCAGTGTAAAACAGGTACTAATTTTGACTTCAGCACTTGCTCATCTAGAAGGTGAGCCATAAAAACCTATGTCATACTAAGGAAATGATCGGTGCACAAATAATCAATTCTCTTCTACTCATTTTCTATTTCTAGCCTATATAGAAATTGCTTTTCTCTAATTTACAAATGCAGAAGTGTTAGCAGATAGATGTGATAAGAAAAGGGCTATAACAGCTAGGTTTTCTGTCATCTCTTTATAATGAACATCTCAGGCAAACTTCTAGTATCCTACCTGAAGTATAACAGTTTTCAGGTATTCCATGTAGGTCAGAATAGGCTGGGAGTAAATATTAGATGGACCTGTCTTTGATATTTTCTGTGATACCAAAAGAGGAACACAGCTTTTTCTTCCACAAAGGATGTGGAAACAGATAATTACACACAGCCCTGTTGGAAACAGTGATGTCAAAAGGCAGCTGTGTGCATGCCCAAATATATGCCCTCGCAGGAGGACAAGGGAGGCTTCACTCTTCTGGGGATTGGGGCTTTAGTAAAATACTCCCTGTAAATTGCTAAAACTAACTTGTACTGAGCAAACTAATGACTGGTAATTAATTATGATGGAAGAATACAAAATAAGTAAATAGGATAATCAACAGTCACTACAACTAAAAAGGCACACTAATCAACACCCTCCACATAGGGAATACAGGAATCAGAGTTGTCACAATTTATTATCTACAACATCCAATTGCTAGCAAAAATGAAATGAAAAACTTTAAGATACACAAAGAGACAAAAATTGAGTCCAAGTTCAAGCAACAGAAATGCTTGGGAGACCCTGCTGTTGCTTAGAAAGTAATGATTATAAATATATTCAAAGACCTGAAGCTAAACATGCTCAAGAAATGACTGATATGGTGGAATGTTTCATAAAATAGACAATAATTACATAGCCACAATTTCTAATATAAGAGATGCCAATGCAAATTTGTGAGTAAGGGGTAACTAAATGAAATGAAGAATTCACTGCAGGGTCAAGCAAAAGCTTGATGAGAATGAAGAGAGATTATGGGAATTTGAGGTAATAGGATTATTAGAGAAAAGAGAGGGGAAGAGGGAAAGAAAAAAATATGAAGAGATGAAAGTAAATTTGAAAATACTTCAGTGATATTTAGTAGTCTCTAGTGCCAAGTACAAGTAAATCTAAACAGTAGAAGAGCAAAATAAAATTCACCAGCTGGCCCACCAGAGCATAAATGATGAAGAAAAAAAGACAAGGAGATAATCTTGATAACAGCAAGAGAAAAACAACTGATCTTGTAAAAGATACTCTGCTAAGATGAACACCTGATTTAGCAGCAGAAACTGTGGCAGCCAGAAGGCAAAGGTTTTTTCTATTCCAGGTCCTGAGAGAAAAATCCATCATCAATAATCCTTTATCATGTAAGATGACCTACAAAAAATGAAATTGAAATAAACATTCCCAAACAATAAAAATTAAGATAATTTATTGCTAGCAGATTCACTTTAATGAGAAACCTAATAGGAATCCTTCTGGTTGAAAGTAAGTGATCTCATAGAGCAATTTAATCCACAAAAGTATAGAAGAAAATAGTGGAGTAGATTGAAACAACCAAAAGTCATGGCCAAGGTTAAGTTTGTAATTACAGAAGTCCACACATATGCATAACTCTCTCTTCTTTTCAATGAAGATTAAAAAGGCAATTGTATAAAGTGATAGTATAAAAAACATTGTTCTGGCCCCCAACATACAGTCTCCAATATGTTTACAAGAGCTGCACAAGGGAGGCTGTACCCAGATATGATTTGGAGGGCTGAATGGCATGAAATGCTAATTTGAATCTATAGGAATCAATGGAAAGATCTAGAGATTATAGATAAATGGTTCTTAAAACAAATGCTGTTAAAATTTATTTGCTGAAATTTCTTCTCAGTTTCTTTAGACCTACAAAGTTATGTAGAGAAATGACTTAAAAATTTTTACATTGTTTGTAATATTTATGTGCTATAGAGGATGTGTCGTGTCGTTTTAATAACAGAAATATAGCAGGGTATGTAATTTTGAAAACACTGCTAAGATAAGCAATGTGTAGATATTAAGGCGGAAATGTACGACTCCTTAAAGATTATGAATTATTCCTCCACAGGTCATTGTGCTTTTAGTGTTTTAACACAATCTGCCCTCTAGCATTATTCTTAATAAACCCATGGTTATCTAAGAATAATTTACTTTCTTAATTCAATTTATGCAGTTCTTAGAATGTATCTGTTGGAAAAACAGTCAGGACTGATGTATGAGCACCAGTATTCCCCAGTTATGTTGTTCTGTAGCTTATAATACTTTCTCAAATGTTGGTAATTAATTATGGAACACTAGATAGGCCCATACAATTCTCCTTTTGTTAATTTACTCATGCCCCATCTGCCCTCTGCAATGTTCACATTGCAGCAGTATTATATCTATGTTGTCATGGTGATAGTACAGACTTTAATATTGGTGGTAAACTCATTTCTTCAAAACAAGATTTTCTATCTTTATTTGGACACGCCAGTTTTCAGACTGTGGTTATATGTTGTATAGAACCAATATTTGGCCCAGTAAACTTTATCCAACACATGAACCATAGTTATCAAATATAATTAATTTTTTTGAAATTATTTTCAATGAATTTCATACTGTTTAATTTTGGTTTTGGACATAAAGATTTATTTCTAAAGTCAAGTGAACAAAAGTCACATAAATGCTAAATGCAGATAAGGAAGACAATATCATACCTTACTGCAAATGACCCATTTCATCCATCCAGCTAGAAGTTCTATATGATCATGACCCTGAGAGAACACTTTATATCAGAACATAATTGCATTTCTTTCCACCACTAACACAACGTCCTTTACTTACATAACCTATAATAGGTTGAAGTAATGGGTATTGCACTTTTCCTGGACAAAACAAAGTATTTCTGAATATAGTAACCTTCTGTGACAAGGATGAGCATAGTTTCCATCTTTACCTGGGGGAAAAATGTTGTGTCCTTTCTCACTGTGGATATCAGTCCTTCCTGATGTGTGCTTAGTGTACACATGAAATTGCTATTATTCAGGTGTATTCCCTCATATTACACTAAACAACCCTTCATGTTTTCTAGGAAAGGACATAGTTAAGGAATTATGAAGAATCAGTTTATGCATTGATTTTGACATTGCTTGAATGTGTCACTTTGGCAAACCTCTAAACATCTCTTATTTTAATATAACAAGTCTTTTCTGGTTGTTGATCAGTCTTTTGGTTAAAATAGTATTTTTAGGCAAACCACAGCTTTCATTACAGTCCTTCCAAATGAAACTATCATTATAATGACAGAAATACCAGCAAGCACACATCCACATGTGTTTGCACAAACAAAAATATGTTAATACTTACCTTATAAAATTGACTATATTCTTTTTTTTTTAAATGTATCTAATGACCCTAATATAGAACACTACATTGATGTGACTGAAAGAGCTTCAATACCTGAAAGAACAAAGGCACGATCGAAGAGTCATGTTGGTAAGCAGGAGGATATTACAATTTCTTTGTGGTTTGGATATTTTCTCTCAGATTTCTTCTATTTGGATCTTTTAACAACCACTGTGCCTACATGCTACAACACCATGATAAAAATAAATTCATAATTCACTCCTATTACTCTTGAACATTACTGTTATTTAGAATGGAAAAACAAATACAGGTCATAAGTTTGAGGACTCATCCTTGAAGGTGATGCTTAAATATTCAATGCTATAGAGGCTGTGGAATATGCTTAATGGAAGTATTTCAGATGCTGGTCTACTCAGTTTCTCTTGCAGTTTAGAAAAGATGCAGTTATGAATGTGCATAAGCAGTAATGCTATCTCATGAATATGATATGAATCAGAATTGAGCAGGTAGTTATTTCATTTGTTATAATTCTATATCATTAAAATATCAGGAAAATTGATAATCTCAGATGGAGAGATCACCAATTTCATTATACTGTTTATAATTTATGCTAATGACCCTTTTTATTGGTATTGAAGTACCACTGGTTTACATCCTTAGTAGAATTATGATAGTATAGGATTCCACACCCCACCCAGTGTAGTCACCATAGTCCACTTTTCATCAAAGCACCCATAGATCTCCAGCATAGTCCATTGTGTTCTCTGCTTCCCCCCCTCCATTTTTATCCCTCTCCCTCTCTATATATCTTTGAAAACCGAAAATCAATGTTTCGTTTCCAAGGGTTGATTTTGAAGATTGTCCTTTTCTGACCCTTCATTTGGTTTTTATATATTCCACACTAAGTGACACCATCCAGTATTTATCTTTCTCCTTCTGACTTACACACTTTTGTATAAGCCCCTCCAGTTCCATCCATATTGCCTCAAGTGGCTTATCTGTTTAAATTGTTGAGTAATATCTCGCTATGTACATATACCAAATCATGTTGATCTACCCCTCTGTTTTCCAGCATTTAGGTTTCTTCCATACCTTGACTATTCTAAACTGTGCTGCTATAAATGTGGGAATGTTGACTTTCTTCAAATTAGGGTTTTTTTATTTTTTGGATAGATACCTAGGAGTGGGATTGCTAGGTAATGTGGCAGATGTACTTTCATTCTTTTGAGAAACCCCCATGCTGCTTCCATCGGGGCTGAACCAGGCTGTATTCCCAATATCAGTGTAAGAGGGTTCCTTTTCTCCATGCCTTGCTTGTACTTGCTGTTTCTGGTCTTTTTGATTAGGCCATTCTCACTGATGTAAGGTAGCATCCCAATGTGGTTTTGATTTGCATTCCCCTAACAAGTGTTGATGAAGAACATCTCTTGTATGTCTTCTGGCCATGGATATCTTCTTGGAGAAGTGCCTATTTAGCTCCTCCACCCATTTTTGTGACTGTGATATTTGTTTTCTTTTGTTGAATTGAAAGTGTTATTTGTAGATTTTTAATATCAGTCCCCTTGTCAGATGTATGGTGTGTAAATATATTCTCTCATTATGTAGAGTGTCTGTTGTTTTAAGTTTCAATCTCTCACTGTACAGAAACATTTTCATTTGATGTAGTTCTAATTGTTTATATTCTTTTTTTTTATTTGCTGCAGGGATGATTCTCTGAGGTTTATGTCTTGATGCATTTTGCCTGTATTTGTATCTATATATTTTATGATTTCAGGTCTTACATCCAAGATTTTTATCCATTTGAGCTGATTTTTGTTTATGGTGTAGATTGTGGCCTAGTTTCATTCTTTTGCATGTTAATGCCCCTTACTGTGGCCATAGTTTATGATATAGCACTTCTTGATCTGTGGTGTGATGGCAAAGGAGGCAGACACTTTAGCAGAGAAGTACAGGAAAGAATCAGCCACAAAGAGAGCAGCCCTGCCAGAAAACAATAGTCACCCAGAGGTGACTGTGATTGTTCCCACAACTGTGTCCTCCCAGGACCAACATTAGAACCCTCAAGCAGGAAGACTTTATACAATAGGAAACAGCATGGCCCAACCACACATTATATAATCAGAAAAACAACAACAAGCTTCTAATGGACAAGGAAAGTCAGTGTCAAGGTGTGCCACAATATTTTATGGAAAGGCTATTTTTATGCCTTCCCTCCCTTTCTTACCCTCCCCCCAGATAATGCCACAGTTGTGGCACATACAAAGAAATGGTGAAGTGTGATCCATACACAGGAAAATGGGGGCACAACAGATTGATCTTATGAGTATCACAGGGGTAGGAGTCCACAGAAGTAGCATAAATATTTGAAAGAGCTCAAGAAAACTATGCCAAAAAAGGAAAGGGTGATTGATGACAAAATTTCAGCTAATAGGAAGATCAAAGTAAGAAATATAGAATTACTGTCTCAATCACAATGAAATATCTGGGGTATCAAGTACAGGAAATATAAAGATAATATAGGGGGACATAACTGCAGGGGACACTAGTAGATTTGAAAGAGCAGAAAAGACTACGCAGTAATGGGGACAATTTAGATACAACAGAGATATGAAGGGACAGATCAAACTCTTTGGAGTGCTGTGACTGAAAGAACTGAAACTTGTTTGTACTAAATATGAATCTGCACAAAGCAAAATCAACAGATTCTTAAAAAAAAAAAAACTCTCCCCCCATAAAGACTTCATCTGATAGCTTCACAGATGGGTTCTACCAAACCTTTAAGGATGAACTGAAACTTGTCTTTCTCAAATTCTTTCAAAAAATTGAAAAAGAAAGAACTCTTCCAAACCTTTTATGAGGCAAGTTTGTTTTAATTATAAAACCAAACAAACACAACACATACACACAGAGAAAACTACAGACCAATTTACCAAATAGAGAATATGCAAAAATTTTCAATAAAATCCTAGCAAACAAAATCCAACGATGTGCTGCAAAGATCATATACCAAGACCAAGTGAAATTCATACCAGGAACACAAGCGGTTCAACATCCAAAAAACAATCAACATAATTTATCACATCTACAGCAAGAAATATAAAATCCATATGATCATATCAAAAGATGCCGAGAAAGTATTTGATAAAATCTAACATCTATTTATGAAAAAAACCTCAAAAATCAATTACTTTAACTGATTAAAAGTCATTTATAACCAAATCACAGTTAATATCTTTATCATGATTAAAAACGGTTTTCTACTAAGATCCATAATAAGACAAGGATATCCTTTCTCACCACTCCTATTCAAGATACTATTGGAAGTCCTAGCTAGAGCAATTAGATAAGAGAAAGACATAAGAGGAATATGGATATGTAAAGAAGAAATAAAACTATTATTATTTGCAGATGAAATATATACATAGAAAACACTGAAGACTCCACAGAAAACCATCAAAACAATGCTTTAAAAAGGTATAGGGTTTATATCGATACACAAAAATAAGTTACCTCCCTATCGATACATAAAAATAATGAGATGGAAGAAGAAATTTAGAAGGCCATCTCATTTATAATTATGCCAAAATATGTGAATACCTAAGAGTAAACCGAACAATGGAGGTAAAAAGACAAAAAAATGAAAACTCTAAGAAATTGTTTAAACAGGAGACACAATGAAATAGAAAAATATCCCATATTGTAAGACTCTAGGGCATGCTTTAAAATTCCTAGATATTAACCTAATCTTACCTTAAATAATATTTGATCACCTCTTGCTTTTCTTAGGATCCTTTGCTTTCTTGATTGCGATGGATTATATCTGTTAAAGGAAGATCAGAACCTAAAATACATCTGAAAAAAAAATGTCTTGCTAATGTGCCCTGTTTTTGTGTTGCTATAACTTGTTTTACTATCACAAAATGTGGCTTATAAATTCCTTTAAATCATGCTTTTTGGAGGATGGAATGTATCTTTGACTAAGAAAACCATGTTTAATACATTGAATTATGGGAAACAATTGTTTCTATTTCACCAAGAACATTCCCAGAGGATGAATATACTTTAAGTCTGGGAGTTATATATTTCTCTCATAATTTCCCTGAATAAATTCAAATTGCATATAATATAACATTGTATAGCATATCATTGTTTAAGGAATTATACAGCAAGTGAGTTTATACAAAATTTGTTATTCCATGGATATTGGTTTTTTAGTCCTATAACTAAACATCTGTATTCCTCAATATAATATGGCTTACATAAATCCTATAGACGTTCCCATTTTCAGTTTTTGTGAAGCTGCCATATAGACATTTCATTACAAATGTTCTTTAAAATGAGACCTAATTGCATTAATCCTACATATGTACACACACACACAAATGCACACATATCATATGGTAACCATTCCCATAGAAGTGTTTAAAATGGATAAAAATTTGAAAACATTGCAGTAGATTTGTTAATCTCTAAAAAACAAGCACAAGGAAATCTAAATAGAAGCACAAAATAAAATCTACAACCAAGCCCTTCATGGTAAATACGGTGAGGAAACAAAGACAAAAAGAGAAAATCTTGACAATGGCAATCATAAAACAACTGATGGTGTGAAGAAGTGCCCTGCTAAGATGAACACTTGATTTAGCAATAGAAATGATGGAGGCAAAATGCAGTGTATTTATAGCAATAAAGTTATATTGTCATTGCAAAAAATAATAACAAGCTATAAAGTGTTTACTTTTTAAATTTTTGTATAGAAGAACTAGGGTATAGGCCAGAGGTGTAGGGGGTAAGAGGCTTCACCAGAGACAGAGTGGGGAGCAGAATAGGAAGATTTACTGAAATACAATGCTGAGGGGAGCAGGAGAGGTCTGCTGCACCATATGTGTGTTAACTCCCTGGCCAGGGATCAAGCTAAGGCTGGAGCAGTCACAGTGCTGCGACTTAACCCCAGGCCACCAGGGAGGCCCCTATAAAATGTTTTAAATGTTAGTGTGTTATAGAGTATATGTTGGTTTTAATAGCTGCAAGAATTACAAGAGATAGTGATTTTGAAAAGGCTGCTAAATTAGGCAGTGTGTGAGTATTGTGAAGGAGGAAATGTGATTATAAATGTATGCCCTCACAGGCCACTAGTTCTGATGTTTTAACACTATCTGCCCTTAGGAATATTTTTATGTATACATTTTACCTGTATGTAATGTAGCCTGTGTTTACAGAGGATCCTTTTTTTCTCATTCAAATGAAGCAGCTTTTGGAACTGTATCTTTTGGAGAGACACAAGATGGCTGATATATGACAAGTAATCTTTACAGTTTTGTTGTCCTGTGCTCACACTACTTTCACAGAGATCAGTAATAAATTGCTACTTATCCAATGTGTCTTTGGTAGGTAACAATGCCATATCTGGTCTCTAACTCTGTTACAGTGGTGGTGTATCTCTGTTGCCATGGTCATAATGCAGACTTCAGTCATAGGCTCAGTTGTTTCGCCAAAGCAAGATTTCTCATCTATTCCTCTGGATCATGACTGGTTCTGATTATAGTTACATGCTATACAGAACAAATGTTTTGCTGAGTAAACATTATCCAACAGGTAACCAATAGTCATCAGTTATACCCATTACTTTTGAAATTCTTTTAAATTGATTTCATACTGTTTGCTTTTGTCATTGAAACTGAAACCAGGCAAATGGGGCTTCAAAGTTGGACAAAGGCAGTGCCCAAATTCTTACCGGTCACTATCTTGGTTCTGCACCTGCGGTCACAATTGCAAGACTACTCAGACTTAGGGAACAATAACAATGGGATTTATTTAACGAACAGGGAAAAACAAAGAATTACTGAAGTCGACATACTTCGTTTACCTTACTTAAAGTGATGTCTAGTTTTTTAAGTCCCAGAAAAGTAACAAAGGTGGCATCTTCCCACCACTGCTGATGTGGCGCTCCTCTTCCAAACAGTAGGCCACATTTCCAAAATGGTGTCTTCCTTCTTCTGTAGATGAACAACAGCCAGAGTGTAGGCCAGGTTCCAACTCATGAGGATGACACAGAACACAACTGGAGATGCTCCTGAAACTGCCATGATGCCCCAGCACAGCACCAGGCCAACAACACTGTAAACAGTAACTACAGCGGCCAGACAGCCCAACAGACTGCACTCACCATTTTAGGAAGGTGCCCATTTCGGGCCTCTGCCTTCTTTCTTTGACTGCAGTAAAGACAAAACTGGAAGCAGTTTCCGTCACTCGTCTATTTGCAAAGCCTCCAAAGTCACTGGTCCCAAAGTCACTAAAGACTCCAAAAATGCTCAATTTTACATCCTGACAGCTGAAAACTTCTGGCATCAGATTTCCAAACTATTATCTTTGCGGCTACATTTTCTGCTGCTTCTTTTCCTACATCATGGCGATTGCTTCCTCTATTCCTTCAACATGGCAACCGCCTCTTTCATTCCTACATCATGGTGACTGAATCTCCTTCTCCTTCAGTCCCTTTTATTTCTTATCAGAAACTCCACCCCAAACTGCAAACTTAGCATTTTCCCTGGGACTTTCATTCTCATCAGCAAACCCCCTCCAGGGGGCACTACCTTTACCGGACTTTGGACTCAGTCTGGTTGCAGAACTAGAGAGTTCTTTCTAAAGTCAACTGCCTTGTAGTAAATTCTATGACTGGGATGTGCATAGTTTCCATGTTGACTAGGGAAAAACTGTTGTGTCCTACTCACTGGTATATCAGTCCCACATGATGTGTTTATGTACACATAAAATTCTTTTATTAAGATAAACTCCCTTTAATGATGTAACTGCGAAAACCGTAACATTTTTTCTAGGAATGGCAGTAGTGGAGCAGTTAAGGAGAATCAATTCATGAATTGAGTTTGTCATTGCCTGGATGTGTCACCTTGGCCAAATCACCAAACCTCTTCAATTTCAATCCCAAACTTCTGAGAGCTAATAGAGCTTTCAGGTTAAAGTAGTGTTTTGTTGCATCACCCTTTCATTATAATCCTTATAATACAACATCATAGAGAGGCGTAATAATATAGAGAAATACGAATAAATATATATCCACATGTGCATATACAAATAAAAAATATTAATATTTAACTTACGTAAGTATATATTTTTCCTTTTGTACAGACACTTTTATAGAATCATTTACAGGTGCAATTGGAAGAGGTACTACACATGAGGAAACCAAGAAACAAGCAAAGGGTCAAATTGGTAAGGACAAGAATATTTCAAACCTATTTGTTGTTTAGTAATTTTCTATGAGATGTCTTTAATTTGGATCTTTTAATGACCATAGTGCCTATATGCCACTACAACATATTAAAAAAAGTTCTTCATAAATCCCTGCTATAACACTGGTCAACAAATTTTTTACAAAAGTCATGTTACTGAAATAAAATTAGTCATTTCTTATCAATTTGCATGTGCTCAACACGAATATGACAGTCAAATTCTAATTTTGGCTTCAGTGTTTTTTTGTAATCTGCAATAAATTGATGTTTACATCACGAAATGCATGCCAATAGTAATAGGCCTATGGTAATACCTGTAAAATATCAAGTCATAGACAACTTCTTAGATTTCTTCACTTGTCTCTTGTGCAGCTGTTCAGGAATAGAATAGATGGAAGACGGTTTCCATTGTGCAAAAAGACAGCCTTAAGACTCAGTTTCGAAGAGTCTAGAAATAGTCTCCATTCTTGTGGGTCATGAGTGATTTCTAAGGCATTCATGAAGCCCTCAATATCGGAACAGAATACCAGAGTACTTTCCTTTCTGAAGAAGGGCTCCAACTGCTGGTGGCGCTTTCGATATCAAGTAATTGTGGCATCTTCTTCTAGAAGATTCCATTGTTGGAGTCTTGATCCTAGCAATTCTGCCTTTTTTTTGGATAAGTTCAAATCATGAACCAGGTCATTTAGTTCTTCCTGTGTTAGTGTATATGGGGTTGATGATGCACCACAGTGAAAATCTGATGACTGCATGCTGATGGAACAGGAGAAGAACAGGTCAGCTCACCCTTGTGCTCATCAGATGAATATTCTGTTGGAGGTTCTGGAATAGGAAGTCCCTCACCATGTGGAACTGGTCTCAATGCAGACGGAATGTTTGGGTAGACTATTCTTGATTTCTTTTGCTTCGTTATTCTGCCAGAAAGAGGAACCAAGCAGGAGTAACAGTCTTTTATGTGGTTGCTTGGCTCTCTCCATACCATGGGGACTGCAAACGGCATTGATGGTTTTTTGCCATTTAACCACTGTGAAAGCTGTGTTGTACATGTAGCACAGCATCTATGCGGGGCCCAAGGCTGTCTTGGTCACCAACCTTGCATCTGAAGTCAAGATGATAAGTCTTCTTCACTTAAGAAGTGATGCTTTTCTTCTGGTTGGCAAATGTCACTTCCCCACAAATAGAGCAGAAATTGTCCATGCTATTAACACATTTTCGAGGCAGTACTGTTCTGTATTGTGCCTAAATGGATGAAATAATAACAGTTCTGTGTAACAGTAGCTTCAACTGTCTTGCACAAAGTCCGAAATATTTTCAATGCTCAACCTTTCTGTCAGGGCTTTATATAGTGCACTGCTAATGTCAGCTTACTTCAGCAGCTGCCTGGCAGTAGTATTGTATTGCATTAGAGAATGATGCAATCAATTCTGGATAATGTGCGCATGATGGTATTATGCAATGCGATGCAATATTACATCATTCTAGGCTGATTTAGGATGTTGTTGTAGTCCTACTGGATAAATTAACACGAAACATAAAATGAATTATATGAAATATCTTCAAAACCGGAGCTAATAAAAAATGTTCAGGGTTATAGTCATGTTCAACACACCAAGATACTACAGACTAGGGTCTTTTTAAGTCAGTAACGCTGTCATTGTTGACCAGTGTAATTAGTCCAGATACCAGAAATTGTGAATCAGGTCAATATAACAGGGACTGTAAATATATACTTGCTCTTCCTTCTCTCAGCTTCATTCATATGTTGAAATATTTATAACAAATGACCTCATCATATGTGCGCAATGACCTCATCACATGTTTAGGTAAAATAGGCATATGATAGCTCCAGTGGGAAGAGGTATTGGAGCTAGCTAGGAGTAACAATTCTATATCTCATTGGAATTTAATTGGAGTAACTAATTAATGAAGTGAATTCTGACTTGGCTATATTGCTATCACAAATCTCAATATAAGTTTTAAAGAAAATATTGAATTGGACAATATAAAAGGCACAATGTATGGAAAACAGCTCAGTGACCTACAAGTGTTAAGATATTCATGGGAAGATTTAAAGCAATGGGAAGATATTTTGAAGCAGGGAAATTATGACCATCACTTGATTGTCAGATTCTTGAGAGAATACTTTTAAATTTTTAGATATTAACTCATTCTTAAATTGGATGGTATTTGAATGCCAATTACTTAGATTTCCATGCTTTCTTGATTCAAAAGCTGTTTTTAAATTTATATCCTTTGACCTAAACCTAAAATGGCTAAAACAAATCTGCTAATTTACACTGTTTTGTGTTGTTGTAACTCATGTTACCAGCATAATATGTGGCTTATGAATTCCTTTAATCCATGCTCTTTCAGATTCTTCTCTGATGAATAAAAAACCACTGTTTGCAGATCTAAAGATTTCTTTCTAATGTCAACTGAACAAAAGCCATATAAATACTGAAATAGAAAGAGATGCAAGATGATAGATTACATTAGTACAAATGACCATTTCATCAACCCAGCTACAAATTATACATGATAATGACCCTGAAGGAATTTATATCAGCACGCAAATTACTTATTATTCTTTTCACCACTAATATAACCTCCTTTACACTTACATAACCTAAAGCAGGGGAGGAGGAAAGGGCATTGCAGTTTTCCTGGACAAATCAAAGTGTTTATGACTTATAGTAACCTTCTGTAACGAGGATGAGCCTAATTTCTACCTTTATGTGGGGGAAAAATGTTATGTCCTGTCTCACTGTAGCTATCAATCCTTCCTGATGTGTGTTTAGTGTACACATGAAATTCTAATTATCTGATGAACTCCCTCATATGATGTAACACTGAAAAACCCTTCATATTTTCTGGAAAAGGTGCTAGTCAGGAATTATGAAGAATCAGTTTATGCATTGAATTTGACATTATCTACATTTCTCATCTTTACAAACCTCTAAGCCTCTCTTATTTTAATATAACAAGCCTTTTGTGGATGCTAGTGACATTTTTGGTTAAAGTAGTATATTTAGGCAAGCCACAGCTATCATTATAATCCTCCTTAATAAAAATAAGTCATTATAATGACAGAAATACCAGCATGCACACATCCACATGTGTTTGCACAAACACAAATATGTTAATACTTACCTTACAAGATTGATTGACTATATTCTTTTTTAAAAATATATCTAATGACCCTGATATAGGACACTACGTAGATGTGACTGAAAGAGCTTCAATACGTGAAGAAATGAAGGATCGATCGAAGGGTCATTTTGGTAAGGACGGGATATTTCAGTTCCTTTGTGGTTTAGATATTTTCTCTGGGTTTTCTTCAAGTTTAAATCTTAAATGACCACAGTGCCTAAAATCTACTATTACATGATAAAAAATAATTCATAATTCATTCCTATAATTGTTGAACTCATACTGTTTTTAGAATGGAAAAATAAGTACATAGAGTTTGAGAACGCATCTGTGTAAGTGATGCTTAAACATTCAGTGTTATAGAGGCTTTGGAATATGCTTAATGAAAGTATTTCAGATGATGGTACTCAGTTTCTTATGCAGTTTAAAAAAGCTACTGTTGTGAATGTGCAAAAGCAGTAATGATACCTTATGAATATGATAGGAATAGGAATTGAGCAGGTAGTTATTTCATTGATTATTGATTCTATATTATTAAATTATTGGACAAATTGATAATCTCAAATGGAGAGATCATCAGTTTCATTATAAAGTTTACAATTTGTATTAATGACCCTTTTATTGGTATTTAAGTTCCACTGAATTTAAGGTCTTTACCAGAATTAAGACAGTATAGAATTCCACCATCTTCTCCACCCAGTTTACTCACAGCAGTACTCCTTCCATCAGGTACCCATAAACCACCAGCATATTCCATTAGTTCTCTCCCTCTCCCCATATTTTCATCCCCGCTCCTCCCTACCCCTCTATTAAAACTGAAGATAAATGGTTAGCTCAAGCGTTAGTTTTGAAGTTTGTCTTTGTCAGACCCTACATACAGTTTTTCTATATTCCATCTAAGTGACACCATCCAGTATTTATCTTTCTCCTTCTGACTTATTTACCTTTATGTAAGCCCTTTTGGCTCCATCCATGTTGCTCAAATGGCATGAATTTATCTTTTTGAGTGGTGGATAATATTCCATTATGAAATATACCACATCATTGCAATCCCATAGTCTGTTTGGGGGCATTTAGGTTTCTCCTATATTTGACTATTATAAACAGTGCTGCTATAAGTGTGGAAGTGCTAGTTTCCTTTCAGATTAGGATTTTTGTAGTTTTTGCATAGATACCTAGGAGTGGAGATGCTGGGTAATATGGCAGATCTACTTTTATTCTTTTGGTAAACACCCACACTGCTTCCATAGGGCTGAATCAGATGACATTTTCAATAACGAGGTTAGTGGGTTTTTTTCTCCATGCCTTTGCCAGCCTTTGTTGTTTCTGGTCTTTTTGATTGGGCCATTCTCACAGATATAAGGTGTCATCTCAATGTGGTTTTGATTTGCATTTCTCTGATAATAAGTGTTGATGAATATCTTTTGTGTGCCTTTTAGCCATCTGTATATCTTCTTGGAGAAGTGCCTATTTAGCTCCTCTGCCCATTTTTGTGATTGGGATATTTATTTTCTTTTTCTTGAGTTGTATGGGTTGTTTACAGATCTTTGCTATCAGTCCCTTGTCAGACATATGGTGTGCAGATATATTCTCCCATTCAGTAGGGTGTCTGTTGTTTTAAGTTACAATCTCTCAATCTGCTAATGTTATAGTTCTCTCCCTTTCAATAACCATTTCATTGAACCACTAAGAAGAAGTACGGCTAATTCCCAGAGAAAGGGCACTTTAGATAGCACCACTAAGCACTTACTATTCTTCTTCACAACAGTTACAACCTCATTTACAGTTACATAGATAATGTGGTGCAATGTGGGGCATTGCAGTTTTCCTGTACAAATCAAAATATTTCTACCTTATAGTAAATTCTGTGACTGGGATGAACATAGTTTCCATGTTGACCTGGGAAAAAGTGTTGTTTCCTACTCACTGGTATATTAATTCCACATGATATGTTTTATAACACATGACATTATTATTATTAAGATAAACTCCTTTGTATAATATAACTGCAAAAACCTTAATGTTTTCCCAGGAATAGCTGTAGTTAAGGAATTAAGGAGAATCAACTCATTAGTCGATTTTGTCATTACCTGGACATGTCACCTTGGCTAAACCACTAAACCTCTCTAATCTCAGCCCTACCTTCTTTTGATTGCTAATGTAGCTTTCAGGGTAGTGTTTTTCTGCATTACCATGTCATTATAATCCTTCTATAATAAAAGCATTATAGAGATGGGGAATGTTGTAGAGAAGAGATATGAGTGCACACACAACCACATGTACATGTACAAAAATACATATGTTAATATTTACCTTACGTAAGTGTATTGAAAATACTTTTTTTTATATATGTAGACAATCTACTAGAAAAAATCACAGGTGCAATTGGAAGAGGCACTGTACTTGGGGAAACCAAGAAACAAGCAAAGGGTCAAATTGGTAAGCAAAAGGATATTTCTTTTTTTAAAAAAAAAGATTTATTTATGCATACTAGCTGGGGTGTAGGCCAGAGGCTTGGGGCAGTGAGAGGGTTCACCAGAGACAGAGTGGGGGAGCAGAACAGGCAGATCGACGGAAATAAACTGCTGAGGGGAGCAGTGGGCGAGGCCCCGGCTGAGCGCCATGTGGGAATCTCCCTGGCTGAACGTTGAACTGGTGTCACCTCTGCCAACAGCTCCACAGCGCAGCACTTAACCGCTGCGCCACCAGGCAGGCCCCATTAAACACAAGAATATCTCATTCCTATTTGTTTTTTAGTTCTTTTCTCTGGTGTTTCTTCAAATATTATAATGATCACAGTGCCTATATGTTACTACAACATTATTTTTAAAAAGTTCTTAATAATTTGCCTTCAATAATTAGTGAAACAGTTGCAGTTATGAATGGAAAAAGACCTACGTAAGTTTGAAAACTCATCAATGAAAGTGATGCTTAAATATTCAGTGGTTTAGAATCTTTGGAGTATGCTTAATGGATGTATTTCTGATGCAGGTCTACTCAAATTTTTGCAGACTAGAAAATATATTGCTGTGTATATTCAAAAGCAGAAATGCTAGCTTATGCATATGATAAGAAAAAATGAGCAGGTAGTTATTTCATTGGCTACTGATTCTTTCTAGATCATTAATATATCAGGCAAATTGATAGTCTCAGATGGAGTAGTTGTCAGTTTTGCTATATAGTTTTTAGTTTATGCTTGTGCCCCTTCCCCTGGGATAGTAGGGATGCTTTACCTCTTTTTCTATGCAGAGAAGTAAGGTAAGGAAAGATCCAGGGAGAGAGCACTGTCATAGAACATCAGTCATCCACAGGTGACTGCGGTTATCCCCACATCTGTGTCCTCAGGGGAGCAATATCAGAAGTCACAGGATGTACTTCAGGAGACATCATACAATAGGAAACAGTGAAACTTAACCTCTATATGGATAATCAGGCAAACAACAATCACAGGCCTCCAAAGGACAGGGAGACCATTTGTACTACCTGCTGGATAGTATAATAGGCAAATTGTATGGGAAAAGGCTCAGTGATCTACAACTGTCAAGATATTCTTGCAAAGATTTAAAGCAGTGGGAAGGTATTTTGAAACAGGGAAATTATGACCCTCACTTGATTGTCAGATTCTCCAGAGAATATCTTTATATTCTTAGACATTAATTCAATCTTACCTTAAATGGTATTGAATGACATCTTGCTTATCTGAGGTTCCTATGCTTTATTGATTCAAAAGCTCTTTTTAATTTATATCTTGTGAAGTAAGCCTAGAGTGGCGTAAATAAATCTGATAATAGCACTGGTTTTGTGTTGTAACTCTTGTTATCATCAAGAAATGTGGCTCATGAATTCTTTTAAACTTTGTACTTTGTGGTGAGGGAATTTGTGTCTGTGATAAAACAAATTTTGGAAAATTGTTTGCAGATGGACCTGACGGGGGGAAAATGTTATATTCTACCTTTCCAGGTACATCCTCATAGGATGAGTGCACTTTAATGTTAGCCTTGAAGTTATATATTTGTGTTATATGTTCCTGGGATAAATACAAATAGTGTAAGAGATAGCATTGATTAGAAAGCACTTGTTAAGGAATTATGTTGCATGTGGTTATATCTAAAACTTGTTAGTCCATGGATATTAGTTTTTTGTCATATAAATTAGCATTTCCATGTCTAAATATAATGGATTAAATTAATACTCTGCACTTATATACTTTAAAGTTTTATGACTGTCATTTGAAATTCATTATAAATGCTCTTTTGTAACAAGAAGTGCTAATTATGTTAATCATACACACATGCATTCAAACACAAGTGTACACACACACACACACACACACACACATACTAATGGTAACAGTTTCAATACAAGGTGTTACAGAAATCTCTTTATATCTACAGGAAGTAGTGTACGACACATGACAGATGCCGTTGCAAGACCAGAGGCAAAGGACCTTCGCATGACAACATACCCACTCACTTACCCAGGTATGAATACGAATATTATAACTTATATTTCTATTAAAGTTTAATAATTTCTCACCATTTATCTTCTCAGGATTATAGTTAAGTGTGGGTGCTTAATACAAACGGTGTGTATAGTTTACTGTTTTTTTGGGCAAAAGTTTTCGTGAAGTCACTCTTTAATTAGTTCTAAACTCATATTAAGTATCAGTGTAAAACAGGTACTAATTTTGACTTCAGCACTTGCTCATCTAGAAGGTGAGCCATAAAAACCTGTCATAGTAAACTTAGAAAATCATCAGTGCACAAATAACCAATTCTCTTCTACTCATTTTCTATTTATAGCCTAGATAGAAATTGCTTTTTTCTAATTTACAAATGCAGAAGTGTTAGCAGATAGATGTGATAAGAAAAGGGCTATAACAGCTAGGTCCTCTGTCATCTCTCTCTTTATGATGAACATCTCAGGCAAACTTCTAGTATCTAACCTGCAGTATAATGGTTTTTAGGTATTCCATGTAGGTCAGAGTTTATACAGTAGATTAGGCTGGGAGTAAATATTAGATGAACCTGTCTTTGATATTTTCTGTGATACCAAAAGAGGAACACAGCTTTTTCCTCCACAAAGGATGTGGAAACAGATATTTACACACAGCCCTGTTGGAAACAGTGATATCAAAAGGCAACTGTGTGCATGCCCAAATACATGCCCTCGCAGGAGGACAAGGGAGGCTTCACTCTTCTGGAGATTGGGACTTTAGTAAAATACTCCCCGTAAATTGCTAAAATTAACCTATAATGAATGAGTCAACTAATGACTGGTAACTAAATAACAAATAGATAAATGAATCAATGAAGAAAAGAGACAGATAAGCATTTGTATTGGTGCTTATAATTATAGAATTTCACCTAGGCAAGCTGGCCTACAAAAATGAAATGCAATAAAGAGACTCCCAAACAAATATAAAGTGAGAGAATTAATTAATTGCTAGCAGACCCATTTTGCTGGAAACACTATAGAGCATTCTGGCTGAAAAGAAATGATTTTTTTTTGGATTGATGATTTTGTGTCCTTTGGGTAGCTAGGCATAGAATTGCTGGCACCCTTATGTTTATTGCAGCACTATTTATCATAGGTAAGACTTAGAAACAACCCAAATGCCCAAAAATAGACAACTAGATCACGAAGATGTGGATATATACACAATGGAATACTATTCAGCAAACAAAAAAGATAAACTTATGCCATTTGCAGCAACATGGATGGAGGTAGAAGGGATTATGCTCAGTGAAATAAGCCTGAAGGAGAAAGAAAAATATCGGATGGTTTCCCTTACAGGAGGAATATAAGGGAACCAAGTAAGGCATAAAACATATATATATATATATATATATATATATATATATATATATATATATACACACACACACATATATATACACATATATATATGTGTATATATATAAATAAAATTAACAATAAAAACACGACAAAACAAAAATAAACAACTATAATTCAGAGACACTCTACAGGGGAGGGAGAAGGGAGGGCTAAAAAAGAGGGTGGGAAGAGCAAAAGGGACTATGATGATAGTGCACGGGTGAACTGGTAGTGGAAATTCTTTGGGGTCTACACCTGAGACAAGAAAACAAACAGTGTAAAACAAATGAAAAATGATGTAAAATATATATTAAATAAATGAAAAGAAAAGTGATTTTAAAGAGAGATGTAATCCACAAATGACTGAAACAGTAAGATAAATAAGGAAAATATATGAACCAAAATCATGGCCAAGGTAAATTCTATAATGACAAGTGCCAATACAATTGCTAATCTGTCTCTTTTCTTCTCTTTATTGATTAAAAAGACAGTTGTATAAAACAATAGGTATAAAATTATATTGCTTGGCCCTCTCATACATAGTTTAACATTTTTCACAAGAGCTGAACAAGAAGAGGTTGAGGGCAGAAATGAATTGGAAAACAAAATAATCCAAGATGCTTATATGAATCTACAGCAATCGACGAGAATATTCAAAGATTGGTAACAAGTAGATTATTATCAAAAACACTGGTAATATTACTTCCTCTAAATTATCTCAGTTTCCGTAAGAGGTATATAGTTTCGTAAATGAATACTAACAAGTTTTGCAATGTTTTCAATGTGTATGCATTACAGAGTACTTATTTTAATAGTTGAAAGAATTACAAGCAATATAGTAATTTTGAAAAAGGCTGCCACTTATACCATGAGCAGATATTGTGAAGGAGGAATTGTGTGACTCCTTTTAGGTTATGTATAATTCTCGCACAGTTTATACATATTTCACACAAACTTCTCTCCAGGACTATGCTTAATGTATCCATGCTTACTTAAGGATCCTTGCTTTCTCATTAAAATTAATCAGTTCTTAGAATTGAATCTGTTGGAAACAGAGCAGAGACCTGATGTATGACCACATATATCCTGGAGTTACATGTTTCTATAACTCATACTATTTTGAGAAAAGTTGGTAATTAATTGCTGAACATCTGTTCTACCCATTGATGTAGGGAATGATGCACCATCTGGTCTCTGCCTTTGTGTACATTGCAGTGCTAGTATATCTGTGTTGACATGGTGATAGTGCATACTTTAAATATTCATAGGCCCAGTCATTTCTTCAAAACAAGACTCGCAGTCTGTGTTATCTGGATCATGATACGTTTCTGAATGTGGATATATGCTTTCTAGAACAAATAATGTTATCTAACAGGTGACTGATAGTCATCAACCATAGCTATTCCTTTTTTAATAAGCAATCTCTTTAAATGTATTTCATACTATTTTCTTCTGTCGTTAGACCTAAGGAGTTATTTCTAAAGTCAACTGAAAAGAAAAATTCACATAAATACTCAAATAGAAAGGATGCAAGATCATAGCTCATGTTACTGTGAATGACCCAATTCATTGACCCAGCAAGTTGTACATGCTAATAGCCATGAGAAAGAGCACTTTATATTGGCCCTCAAAGTACTTGCTATTCTTAGACACGCCCCTAAAACATGGCGGCGAACAGACGCTAGGATCAGGCTCTCCTACAAAAAATCGATATATGGAGAAAAATATCCCTAACTTTGAGAGCTGTTGCAAAGAGAACCAGATATCCTACGCAATACAATCAATCCCGGGGGTGCTTTGGACTTAAAAATAAACTGAAGAGTCGGGGTAAAGAGAAGAGAGGGGACATCTGATTCCACACAAAGGAGGAGCAGAGAGGAGAGATGGGTGGACCAGCTTCCCCTGGGAGCCACTGAATACAAGGTTAGAAATTGCGGTGAGGTCGGAGGGCTCCTGCCAGCCGACTGGGAGCGCAACCCCCACTCCCCCACCCCACGACCCCCCTCTCTTCCCTGCGTGGCAGCCCTGAGGAGCAGGAAAGCGGGAGGGTCACTGTGTCCGATCCCCCCACCTGGGACTAGGTAACATCTCAAAGGGGAGAAAGTCCAAGCAAGAAACATCCCCCACTGGTTGCTAGGTGATAGATTAGCCAGAAAAACCGGTTGGGCTGGAAAACCTCCTGCGGAGACCACCTCATTCTGGGCTTTAGAATGCAAATGGATAGGAGGGGAAGGATGGAATTTAAGAACTATTGACTGACAATCCCCAAAAACCCTCCCATACCTGAAAAAATCTCCTGCTGAAACTATCTCTGACCATACCCTCCCCTGCAAAGTGTCAGCATCTTGGCACCTGGAGGGCAGCAAAAAACAAACAAATAAACAAACAAAAAAAGACCACAGCAGGTGGTGAACACGGCCCAGCACTCGCCACCCTTTCCAACTTCTAGGCGGCTGCAGACTGGCACCCTAGAAACTAGGTGAGGTGAAACGCTGATCAACAGCCACCCACAACCTCGACCCCTGCACCCCATTGTGGAGTAGCAGGCCCCAAGCAGCAGAAAACAAACTGAGACCAGGAGCTCCCAACCCCCCCTCCCCACCAGACATAGCCCCAGGGGCAGGAATAGCCCCAGGCAAACATCAGAGGAAAGGAGGGGAGAGGGGAGAAAGAATAGAAAGACTCCCAGCAAGGACTAATGACAGCAGCAACAACAAGACAACAGCATATGTCACTGGAGAGGAGGGGCTGAACCCCAGCAGGGGACCCAACCAGAAACCCCAGAACCTAAGGGCAAAAGGACTACGGAACTCCAAATTCGCATCTCCCCAATACTTTATTTTCTTTATTATTATTTTTTATTTTTTACTATTTTATTATTATTATCCCTTTTTTTTAACTTTTAACTTACCTTTTTCTCTTGGTCCTTCATTCCTACTTTTCTTCATCTCCATTCCCCTTTTCTTTCCTCTCCCTGTTTTTTCTTTTTTTTTTCTTTTCTCTTATCCCCTTCCTCTCTTTTCTCTTTTCTTTCTCTTTTACTACAAACCACCCCTTCATCTTC